>JAVTVY010037277.1:0-16771 GCA_036873755.1 Hanleya hanleyi | reverse complement strand
TGTTCTAAAATATGGACATACAAGCAAGTAATGATACTCGTCACCTATGACATTTAAATTACAATTTTTACAAACTCTCTCGTTTAAATCTACATTATTAAATAGTCCAATATTTATCTGTAATCGTAAGTTCCCTGCTCGAAATTGACACATTTTAATAGCTTGGTTAAATGGCAGATTGACTAAATAGCTCTCTGTTTCGATCATATCTTTCCATTGTCGATATAACATATATACATTGCTGTCATTTAATTTACCTCTCCATTCCTGTAAATACTGGTCTTCTAGACGTCGTTTAACAGCAGAATATAACCAATTAATACTCGGAAAACATTGATTATCCCAAATGTTACTAAAACCACAGGAGTCAAATATACTTTTAACAAACTGTAACCATTTGCAAGTGTATCCTTTTGCATTGAATACATCTAACATGAATTTGTAAACATTTGCAGACAATTTATTTTTAACATTTAATATCAATTTACACCAAAATTTCACGATACGAAGCTTAATTTTGACAATAAGTGGATATATCCCCGTTTCTCCATAGACAATTACATTGGGAGTATTCTTTTTCAATTTCAATACAAATTTATAATATTGGAGTTGCAATCGTTCGATGATGTCTACGTTCTCAAAACCCCATATTTCGCTACCATATGTCAGTATCTGTACAACAATATTTTCAAACATTTCTATATATATTTCCAAGGGAGCCTTTAGCTGTTACAATCTTCTATTTCGCATTGAAGTGGTTTAATTATATAATGATTGGTCAGAAACGACTTCGCCTCGTGCAATACACAATTGTGATTCATGCTTAATCCGCCCAGCAGGTATCGTCACCTGTCACCAGGTCTCCGCGTTAATTGCCACCGACCGGCCCCCACTTAATCATTCTAGCTGAACCCCTTATAGTGTCTTTCTCTAAAAATTCTCAAACTTTAAATTGAAATGGAAGCAAGAAGATATTTAATAATTAGACCAAATAAAGAACCAGGAGATAGAACACGATATGGTTTGTATAACGCCATGCTGGCAAATATCGTTGGCTGAACGGTGTTTTACCTATAAACGTTTAAAAGTGAGCTACTTTCGGATTTTTCGTGAAAACCTATGCTAAGGTATAGGTAGAAAATGCAAATTGAACCCTCATTCTTAAATCAAATTGGAAGCAAGTAAAACATTTTCCATGGGAAAATAAAATAGCACATCCTATGGATATACTATTCGAAATTAACTTAATATGCTGGCAAATGTTGTCACCCGAACATAAATGCTCGATTTTCAGCTTAGAAAAGCACGGTCCTATCTAATCCAGGTTAAATTTCCCAGGCCATGTTGAGCAGTGGAGTCGATCTGCGCCAGACAGAGTTGTCGTCCCTTACTACTCGAAGTTGGACATGATTAGTCTGAAATTGGACTAGTCCGATTCGACGCTGAAAACAGTATAAATGTCCATCTTGGATGGTATAATTAGTAATGTCAGGATGAATCAGGCGTACATCAGGAATGTAAGACTGATTGATTTGTACTTAAGATGATATTGACACCCTTATCAAATTATGGACAGTGTGAAGGTGAATGTTGTTCTCCGTTGGGCAGCAATCACTGGGATAGCATGCTGAGGGACAACCACTAAATCCGTGGATACCTCGTCCTGCGATAAATAGAGGCCGTCAACTCCCCACTCTCCCCAGCCTGACCATAACTATTTCGTCTTAACGGTATATATCTGGGATTGAATGACCTATATCGTGCTTTAACATACAAAGTGGCAAGTATAATATACTCATCCAAGAAATGTATTGTGACAACCCTACTATATATGGACTATTTTGTGATAACACAAGGTATTATCTTCACTTCCCGTTCAATACAGGAGTTTCTAACCATTATTGTGGCATCCCGGGAAACAAGTTCTAATGGTGCTAACACGCCACTCTTGATTGGTGCCTTCAGTGGCATGTTTTTTCTCGTTCACATGTGTATTGTAGATAAAGGAATCTGTTAAGCGGCACGTCCAGTGACCTGTGATTTTGTCTGCTGGGAATAGTTTTAATATCGCAAAATTAACTAATCTTAGAAAGCTGAAACTCCTCACAATATAATTCTGGCTGTTTTGATATAATAGTATGCAACACTAATTGATATTCTATCACCTGATAGAAAACCGGACAGTCTCATACTCGTCAAAGAAGTCATTCAATAGAAACAAACGAATGCAAAACAAAAATGACAGCAGCTGCCTATCAAAAAAATAATTCCTTTCACCGTGGAACAAGGCTGAGATAATTATCAGCGACTTAATTCAAACTAAGACTGTGTGGATGTCCCGAAATCGCCATCTTTCGTAGTAGTGTGTGAGAAACTACGTCATTGTCCAAGTGACGTAGAGCCAGGGTACGCCACGAGAAAAGTTTTAACGTTGCAAATACAGTAAACATCGAGCAGTTACAACCCGAGAAACTTTGAAACTGTTACTGTACTGAAGTAATTATAAATTAGCATTTGCAAGCAACAGACATCGCCTGTAAAAGTCTGGTAAATCGCCGATGAATCATCATCGTTTTACGCCTGGGGTTAACCGAGTCGATGGTATCAAAATAGACTCACCACTTGATCAGGGGACTATGAACAAACTAAAAGACTATTGCTGTTGATATGAACGAACATAACCGATGTTGTCTGTGAAGGCTTCCAAATCTGGCCTGTGTCTATGCTCATTATCAGATTACCCAACCTGAACAAGAGACAAATCAAGAAACTACTGATGTTAAAATGAACGAACAGAACCGAGGGTGACTACATGGTCCTCCAGTCCGTCCTATGCCTGTGATCATCACGATGATTTATCTCTAACCATTAGATTAATCCTACCTGGCAAAATGCCTCCCCCACCCTACCAAACTTTCTGCGCTATCTCCAGAACGACAAAAAATGGAGAGCTGAAACTCCTTGACTTTATAGTTTATCATATTTGGGTCATTTTGGGCCCATTCGCATAACCCCACGAGCAGAAAATCATGGGTACATTTAAGATGGCGTCCACGTGGGGTACCAGAAAAGTGATGTTTTTGTCATATTTCTTCAAAATTTCTGCTTTTCCGCGATGAAAAGAAGTCAAAAACTATTTTATTTTACATCACATTAATATTCACTAATTTATCATGCAGTTTTTGCGGAGAAATTGCATAAATAAAAAATTCGGAAAATCCGACTGAAAAATCGACCCCAAAAATGTCGTTTTCAAAAATGACGTCACTGTGACGTCATCAAAGCGGCCATCTTGGATTTTGTTTACATTTTCTGGTAGAGCTTGACCAAAGGGTATAGTGTGGTAAGTTTCAGGCCCTTAGCTCAAGAGCTAAGAAAAATAATACTACGGGGATGGCGAAATGCCCCCCCCCCCACCCAGGCCAGGACAGGTTTCAAAAAGCCCAGGGCGGATAGGGTTATAGAACAGAACCGAGGGTGGTGTGACTGATCTAGTCGGACTTGAGACTTTGATCATCACGATGTTCTAACTTGAACCAAGGATTACAGATTAACTATAAGATTGTTGCTGTTTACGTGAACGTTAACGTCTGATATTCAACAGTATATCCCTATGTATAATTGGTAAGGTATACCGTAACCACTGACCATACATTTTATTTGAAAAACTCGAAGTCAAACATATGTTAATTTCATCAACTTGTTTTCTTCCCACAATTCATGTAGTATATAACAACCAGTGGCAGTAATGGATATAGTAGCACTATCCGCAGCACGAACTTATAACGCCATATCAGTTGTGCATCCGAAAAGTTCGGAAATCAATTCCTGGTTTGACATACAATTCCTAGTCTCCCATTGTGAGAAAAACGTGTGTCAAAAGATCGCCTAACGGTAAACCCGGAAGACTGACAACCGCTGACTTCAGGAGAAAGAATACACACAATGAAAATGAACGAAAGGCAAACAAACAATAAAAACAGCAGCAACCAACTGACTTCAAAAGATTTCCGTAATAGTCATACCATGGAAACGAACGAAAAGCAAACATGTCAGACAGCAGCTCTTAATAAAAGACGGGACTCGTACCAACAGTGGATCATGGATGAAAGTAACAGCGATTAAATTCCCCGCTAAAGCTGCAGTATACCACGAAATGTCAAACTCAGAGTATTGCTGTTTTATTATACTATATGGATGAACAAAAGCGATGTTGGAGTGATAGGCTGCCCACTCGGGCCCGTGTTTGTCATACGAACAAAAAGAATTGATGCCATCATTAGAGGCTCCTCATTCTGGCATGTGATTATGCTTAGTTTACTGATCCATCTCGACCAATGCATTGTAGACAAACTAATAGACAGACCATTGCTCTTTTTATGAACGAAAAGTATATGGTATTAAAATAAGCTTACCAAACTAAAGGATTATTATTGCTGTTTACATGAGCACAGAGAGTCTGAATCATAATCAAAGCGTGACTACAATACTCTGAATAATCACTTGAAAATCATTGATTAGCAAGCGTCAGATCCGACATTCAATATTCAACCGTCGCCCACAAAAGAATTTTCCCATCAATAATCGAAAGACGTATTCAAAATGTGTATGAAATAAAATAATAAAAGCACAAAATCGTTTTTAGAAACGAGAAGCGACAAACAGTTTTCTTTCATGCCAGGAAGACATGATGATGTTCTTGCAAGAAATTAGCTTATCTTTATTTGTAGTGTTGGTTATGCCTACTCGAATTGTGTTGCTAACAATGTTTTATGAACTACATTAAAGTTCATTCGATTTTGGAAGCGGAAATTCAATTTGGATGACGGTTTGCTACTATATTTCGTATTTGATGATAGTAAAAATAACCCCTCGCTGGGTTAGGAGGTGAGGAGCCATTATGGGGGTAAAATACCTCCGAAGAATGAGTAAACAATCCCAAAGGTAGGACATTTGTCGTGATGGATAAAAAAAGTATTGTATTGCGAGAGAGAATCGCTCAACATTCACGATTTGTTGACAGGCAAATCCTTGTCCATCGTGGGCCGCACGAAAACTGTACGAGATCACAGCGCAAGTTCATTTAGTATATTGACTGACCAGTCTATAAAACTAATTATTTCCGGCTAGTCACTGATGCAAACAAGGGTGTTTGCCCAAAATAAACATTAAGTGTCGCTTCTTCCCTCATTCAATCATTGCGGGAAGTCCAAGATCTTGATCGATAGATGCAATCATTGATTGTTTGATATTCGAATACTGCTGGGGAAAGAAAAACACACAGATTCCAATGAAATAGACTAGACGAGCGCATTAAATAGATTGTGGCGAATCGTTCTCCGACTTCCAGGCCCAGTATTTATGGAGCGCTGCCTGTAACATACATCAATGGATGACTGTAAAGTCTATACCGATGACCATCTTCGGAACAGTATAGAAAGGGAACACACGAATAATGATTACTTTCCAATAAATTATTCAACCCATACCACCTGATGCTGACGAGCGGCTCTGTTTGATACGGTGGGATGTAGCTCCGTATGCAAGATGAAAATTGCACTGCAATATTATTACCAAGTCTTATTGGCTGTTGAACTATATTTTTCAGGGCTAGATACTTCTTTCTGAGTCAGAGGTAGCTAGGTAGATACCCAATGGTAATAGGAGCGCTTCCGTCTCTTGGTGGAGGTTGAAGAGATATAAGACACTTGATGTCTAACCCGCAACTCACTATATTCGTTGATTAGCGGAACCATGCGGAAAGTAAAACCATTTGGAACAAATAACGTTCTACCGTGCTCAACAATTCGGACATCCTATACTACACACTCTTCTATAGATCCTAATAAACTTTTGCGTGGAGGTTCAAGGGAATGATCGCCAACGCACGGGTAAATAATGTAAAGCACGAGAATAATCTCCAATTCAAAGGCATTAAGGTTTATTTGAGTTAAATTCCACTTCAAACCCAGATGTTCTGCGGGATCTACAGCATAATCAATACGATCATATCAAATCACATGGCATTTCTCTAGAGAATTTTATAGGATCATGTAAGATTTTTTAGTATCCCATGAGATTGAATTGGATTTTTCTATCAGATCGTATATGTTTTTATTGAATTTTCCAATAAGATTTTCTTCGTGATGACATGTTCTTTCCCAGCTTCCAATAGAACTTAATAACCAACTGACCAAATCACACAGTGCAATTTTAATCCACGGTCACATTATTTTGCGTCCGTTATTATTGTTGGGAAATAATTATGAAAACAAGCTACTGAAACCAAAAAATATATTCACCACTTTTATATTCCTTGTGTGACCGGACCACGACATCTATGAGACAGCGCGAAAGGATTTCAATTAACATAAAGTTCCACACAGGGAAATTTTGACCATTCAGTACTGTGCAGATCCCTACCTATCTGTACTATTTGAGTTGTACTGCACAGAAATCAGCAAACCGATAATGTAAAATTCTTAACTGAGGAGTTCAGCACAGCCAAGATCTGACAATTTTCATCCCAAAAGTGAAGAAGATGACGGCATTGAACTGAACTGTACTGTAACTGATTGGTAGATTACACTAACTGAACGGTATACTGTAACTGATTTTTAGATAACACTAACTGAACGGTACTGTAACTGATTGCTAGATAACAGTAAGTGAACGGTACTGTGCAGTTACTGCTCAGTACAGTACGGCCAGCGACTGGTCAGAGCTTCCCAGGAGCCTTACACTCTTGAAATGGTCAAGTTTCCAATTCCGGAAACCCGCCGGAAACCTATTGGAAACTGTGTTTGTTACTTAGCAGAAATGGGTAATTTCTGCTCAGTCTCAATGTTAATATCCCGTTGTATATAATTGAAATATCGACTCTCTGATCTTCTGGAAATAGTAAAGTTGATAAACTACTAGCTCCACACCCAAAACACACACACCCAACAACTCTTACCGTGGGCACACGACGGGATAGTATCATGTGTGTCATGGACACAACAATAGCTGTGATTTCTAGTCACAGTCAGCCTACTTTCTGCAATGCCCTTTCATCCTCTCCCCCCCCCCCTCGACCGTGGCAATTTCACTTCGCGCTGCATGAAAGTGTTCATCGATGGTCATATTTAAACATTTTCAGAAAAGTTTTAATGAAATGGCCCTAATCTTAGTTTGACTGAGCCTGACGTTTATAAGTGCACCAGGCTCTACGTGTTGTCCAGTAAAGCCTATTGGTACTGCCTCAACAGGCTAATTTTCACGATACCTTTACCCTCGAAGAAAAAATATCGTCGCCGTATACACACTACACACGCGCAATTGTTACAATAGTTACAGAAAGTTCCAAGCTCGGTGATTGATAGCTAATTTTTTGTTACCAGTCCGATGAGTGTACGAGGAAAACAGACCATACGTGTACACTTAATCACAATGGGAATGTGTGAGGGGTAAATATCAGACACCAAACAAATAAAACCGGTCAAACAAACAAACCTGGGCGTGAATTTCTACCCACTGTGTGTTTTGGCCTGTTATCAGCCTTCGGGATTCATTGCAATAAGAACGGGGGTCTATGAAAATAAGACCAGAATAGAATACTTCAAATGAAGCTTAAGTGATTCCACACTTTGATAGCTATCTCACCGAAGAGTGAGTGAGTGAGTGAATAGAATTTAACGTCGCTTTCACAGAAGAGACGTATATCATACCCAGAATAACATCAGGGACTGCTGAGCTGATAAGTACACTGAAAAAAATATCTTTATTATCCACAAACCGACTGGTGCAAGTAGATTTGATATGACCACATCGTCCTGGGAGAGATGGGGCGTAGATGGGGCCTAAGAAGACAGTGGAGATGGTATAGGAAAGACTAAGACTCCTTATCGCCAGCCGTGAATAATAGCGCTCTTTGACCTCGCTTCCAATACAATTCAATGTATCACTTCGTAGATTATTCTCAAAGAAGCCATCTATAAATCCAAGATTTCGCGATCGAAAGGCACCATGAAAATCATCAATTGAGGCCTACCAGCATAATTTCCAGTCTCACAATGATGCTAAAATGTCATAAAAAAGTCATAATCGATATAATATAAAGGCAGAATCAATTAACTTTTTGACGATGAAATATGATCCTCATTTCCGTTGATATAACGAGGAAGATGAACAGATGCGACGTGAACTTCTCTATATACAATTTCTGTGAAAGTGAAAAATGATAAAATCTGATTTTTGAATCAGATGTAGTATTTTCTCTAAGAAATTTCTTGAGTTGGTGGCTAACAGATAAGTTAGTCACTGTGAGATATATGCCGATCAGATTACCATCCTCGGAAAAGTGTGAAAGGGACAAACGAATATAAGTTACATTCCAATAAATTATTGAATAATTATACATTATATTATTCAATCCATGGCTATACTGTTACGGTGAGATATAACTACATATTCAAGGTGAAATTACACTGCAATGTTATTAAGTACCAAATTTCATTGACTGTTCGATAATAATGGAATATAAGGCGATTTTCAGGAATAGATGATACTTCTTTTTTGGATTAGTGAACAACCTGACCAGAGATAGATAGGTATGACGAGTCCGTCTCGTGGAAGACTGAGAAAAGAGATAGACACTTAAGATTTAACCCGCAACTCATTTTATTCACTGATAAGCAGAACCATGCGGAAAGTAAAACCAGTTAAGAGAAATATTGTGCTGCCGTGCTAATAACTCGGACATTCGAAACTACGCACTATTCAATACGGCATAATAAATTTTGGCATATATCTGATCGCAAACAATGTGAAGCACGAGAATAATCTCCAATTTTAAGGCATAAATATCAGAATATTCTATAGAATCCCTGTGATTTTTTAATTATATTCCATAGGATTAAAAGGAATCCTAAGCGATCCTATGCTGGCTATCTCGGTTGGGTTTTTACGTCGTTGGATAACCAGCATAGTGCATCAATGTATTCTCTGTAAATATTATATCTAGAGGTCTTCACGGCAAAGCGGAAATCCTTACCTGATATCCTATTCGAGAAGCGAAGCCATGTCAAAAGAAGTTATAATTTTTATCTTGAAAAACGAAATAGTCTGGTATATTTCACATGATGGGAATCCCTTAGTGGAAACTTTCGAAAGTGAGGAACATGACTGATCAGAATATCCTAATTAAAATGTTCAGATGCATAATATGACACAAAGTAACTGGAAACGTCTCTCAAAAATCTTTCAATCTGCTGCTATGGTTATATGCAGAATAGAGCCAGGCATAGTACTTGACAGAACCATGAGATAAGTTTCCACAATTGCGTTATAATATCGGAATGTAAGTATTGCAGATAGTGCAGGATTTGTTAACTGGTTGTAAAACAATTATGGAAGGCACAAGATTGAGATTTTGAAGTTTATCTCGATATTGCAGACTGATGTGGTTAATGATGATAACGGCATACAACCCATCGGAATATATCATTCATACGCACGAGCTTGAGCGAGATCTTGGAACCCTATATTGGATTGAGCACTCTTTTTAAGATAGGTAATATAAAAGTCTAGATGTTCCAAATAAAACTTGAACGAATTTTGTTGTAGGCCTATGCTTGTGAGGTGATGTGTTCCATCAAGGGAGGGTACTAAGAGAATGAAATCCGGATTTTCGAAGTGTATCTTCTACCGTACTCCTAATATGCCTGTGTATATAGAATAGAGGGAATTTCCAATTACCGTAGAACAACATAACAGAATAATAAAGCACAGGTTGAAAATATCATTTTCTACGAAAAATCAATAAGCTTCAATTATGTACGGCTACTCATGATGCTCTATTTGTGATGTGAATATCTCTTCAGACAGAATATGGTGTTTGAAGTATTGGGGAACGAGCGTAAATTCCGGATATAGGTTAACCCTACCAGGCCTGGCAAAATGGCCCCTACCAAACTTTCTACGCTATCTCCGGTAAGACCAAATTTTGAGAGCTGACATATGGCGTATACATATCTCGCTTAGTAGCATTTGCTAGATCCTGTGTTAAATGTGACGATTTTAATCAACGTCACAAAACACTGGTGCAGAAACTTAAAAAACAGGGCTATTCCACCAAGCGCCTACACTCAAAGTTTCTCAAATTTGGCGATACATATCGCATGCTGATAGCAAAATACGAACGTAGCGTGCAAGATCTATGGCGCTACGTTTCGTATCTTGTGTCTAATTCCGCTTAACCCGGGGCTAGGGGCCGTATGAACCCATGTACTTCAAGAACCTTATGGTAATCATATGAACAGCCACAATCAAAGCGTGACTGAGATACATCATTCTTTAAATGACGACTTTACAACGAATATTATGGATTAAGAATACTGATCAGCGATACGGATTTGATATTTTTGGAACATCATGATGTCTTGCCGGCATCATTGAAAACTGTTGACCGCTTCTCTCTTGCAGGAAACAAGCCTATTTTGTATACTATGATTGTCTTTTTGAATTTGGTGCTAATACTGTTATATGGAAAATGGAATAGGTCTTTGGATTATGGACGCGGATATTCTCTAATGGACGACGGCTGGATTATGAATGACGGACTAGACGCTTGTAATTTATAGTTTATCACATTGGTGTCAATTTGAGCCTATTTACATAACCCTCAGGGCAGAGGATCATGGGTAAATTCAAGATGGTGACCACGTGGGGTACCAGAAAAGTGATGCTTTCGTAATTTTCTTCAACATTTCTGGGGGGTTTTCGCGATGAAAATTTAGCAAATTTTTTTTTATTTCACATCACATTAATATTTGTTGATTTATCATGCAGTTTTTGCGTAGAAATTGCATGAATAGAAAATTCGAAAATCTGACCGAAATATAGCAGTCATCTAGGATTTTTTTTACATTTTCTGGTAGAGCTTGATCCAACTGTATAATGTGGTAGGTTGCAGCTCCCTAGCTCAAGGGGTAAGAAAAATAATTCGAAAGTATTTCGCACCCCCGACCCCAGGATAGGTCCCATAAATCCCAGGCCAAAGAGGGTTAATATATTTGCTCAATTGAATCTAGACCAGAGCGCAGTCTCATTAGAAAATTACGGCGGTATTATGTATAGACGATTTAACGTTGATAGACAGTTTGGAAATGATCTGATAACTGTTAGTTCAAATAAATTACACAGCCAAAAAAGGGTGATAGCTAAATATCACCAAGTAAATTAGCGGTGATGACAGCATCTCAAGAAAGGTGATGAGTGAAAGAAATCACCGTTAAATGGCGTTGTACATCACTATTTTGATGAAGAGTGTGAAGTGTAGAATTCAGTTCACGACTTTCATAGAATGATGAAGCCTGGCTAAATATCAGCACTTTTATAGAGTGATGAAGCCTGGCTAAATATCAGCTGATCAGGATGGTAGATTGAAGAAATACTTGTATAGAAGACACATATAAACTAGGACGAAAGAAACTCCAAAATGGAAGTCATTGTGATATAATATTCCATATTACATATGAACACATAGAATATACAGTCGGTTATATATACAGTCCGAATAAAAAAAAAGCGGTGAATGTAATCTGTGGTAATAGTGGATATTAGAATACACATACTGATATAATTATATTGCTATGATTGGAAATCAATACGTCCGACATCGAAGCCCGATTCGATATAATTTAAAAACAATTCAAATCCAGAATAGATGAAGTTCTTGTCCATGTAATTTCGTTCGCGCCGCTGTTGACATCAAATGGATGATCACAGGATGGGACATTATCAGCGTATTATCAGTAAATATCATATCTAGGAGTTCTTAGGGTGTATTGAATGTCAATATCAATCGCCTACACGAAAAGTGAAGTTTAACAAAAGCTGCATATATTCCTCGATATCAGTAATAAATGTATCGTCCGGTATCCTGGGTTGATGGGTCATCACCAGGGATAGTTAGAAGGACGTAACAACATCACAGAACAATCCAAGTTTCTGAGGCCGATATACACTTCGATTATTGCTTGTAAACCCTTTGTCGTAAAAAGATTTGGTGTGAATATCGCCTTGCAAATGCGTTTACCAGTTCTATAGCTCAAAGGAAGTTGGCACGCAAGTTATCGTCGTACCATCTACGGCCGCAATTCAAGCAAGTTATAGATAGACTGTACCGCTATTCATCTTCATCGCGGGTATGTATTTCAGCAATAATATGCTAGAGTGCACCCATACCTTCGATAAAGGTCTATATGTATGTTATAAATGTTATCTAGGAATTTGGCTCCATCGTTTGTTTTGTTAAACACACCATGTGTTAAATCTGGCGATGGCGCGTGCTGCAAAATAGCAGGAAATCGAATCTGGTAACCATTTGAAAGAAGTAGAACATTTTCGACAGTACCACTGGATATAATGGCCTATCAAAGCAAACCAACCTCGATGCGAAAGGCTGAACATCCAAATGAAAGACTAAAGCTCATAAACATGTAGACATTTTGTATATACCAGACCAGAGGAATGTTGAACGTCAATAATGTGTTAGATGCGTGTTAGTTGAGTGAGTAGCAAGAAACATCTCCTTCTCATTTCACAATAAATGGCAGGTATAACTAGTCTCATCACAAACTTTCCATAGCTGCTGTTACTCATATATGCAGGATTGTACCAGAAACAAAACAGTTGGAGAAAGATGATATCATCCAAAACAATGTGATGGTGTTAGCGGAATACAACACAGAGGGAACAGAAATTTGTTTCTAAACTAAAGTAGTACAATGGAGTGTTCGAACGTGATAATTTATTGTGAACGATCTCGAGGTTGTAGACAGGTTAATCATAATAACATCATGGGACTCATCAGATTAAATCCTACTTCGTACCTGTTTCCAAAGCACTTTTAGCAAGAGCTAAGCCAGCTATATTGTATTGAGCAATTGTCCGATGATTTCCGTTGTCAGACAACGTAACATTTTGACTAGAAAGTAAAGGAATTGTGTTGTGAGGTGAGATGTTTGATCTCTACAGGGCAATGAAATAATGAGATTGGGCTCCTCCAATTTATTACCCTACCGCAATCTAAATATGCACGTACAAGTATATTGCGAATTGAGGTATTTCGAATTACTGTACAACGACAATAAAGTATAATAAAAGTACAGTTTAAAAACATTATCTCATCGGAAAATCAATACGTTTCATAGTCTAAAGGCAAAACACAGATTTGTCAACTTTAGTTTAACTTTAGTTTAACCACCACGTTAAATCAGTTGTTTGTATGCCTCCATTTTCGAGGGTATCACAGTGGTCATTGCGTGCTGATTTGGGATCGTGTCGTGCAACTGGCCTGTGCTGGATTTGTCCCAGAGAGAGAGTTTAATGAGCCATAAAATTCACAGGACTCCAATTATAAATTAGCTGAGATGTCCAGTGCAATCTATCAAAGTCTTAATAATGAGTAGTTCCATCAAGTCAGACAGCCAAGGACCAGGTCAGATTTTATGAGCTACACTGGGAGTGGACCTACTTTAGGCCAGCTAGATACAGCATATAGTCCAGTCACCCCAGTCGCTCTCAGAATCTACATCTGTTACCAATTCACTAGCTTGAAAATCGGGATTTCAGGAAGGCAGCTAACATTAAGACTTTTCAAGATATAATGTGTTGAGGAAGAATAATGTATGGAGGAAGAATAATAAGTTGTTGGTAATAATAATCATTGTTGAGAAGTGTATAAAAGGAGTGTGAATACATTTTTGATGTCAAAACACACTATACAAGTATTATCAATAAACTTAGCACATTCAACGCTTCCTCTATGAGAACTTCTAGTGCCAGCAGTGTACCAATATTTGTGGGAGGATCAGTTTGGTTTAACTTTCTCCGGGTGCAACAGTGTTGGATAGCAGCAGTTTTCGTCAACATTTGCATGTATACCAAAATGCTGAATTGTTTTGATCATGTCTAAAATACCGGAACTCACTGTGTAGCTTATGTGTGGAGCATTATGTAGTAGTCTTGTCTGGTTTATAATTTAATCAAATACCAAGTATTACCAGGGGCAAACCTGTCCCTTTATTCGCTTTTAATGAAATATGCTCACTCTGTATTTTATGTTATTCCTAATTTCATCGAAAGCAAAACTTATTTCATGGGCGATATATACACATACCAGTACAAATGGGGTAATTCTACCGAAATGTAGCAAATTGGGGAATATTTATTTTCTAAATTTCAAATACTAATTGTATGTTATGGTAAAAAATTTATCACTGCACTCATTATATATAGATGGCAGTTTTTGTTTTTTCCCCCTTTTGTGAAGTACCCTTTTCAAGCAAAACAAATACTGAGAAACCTCAATTGGCAAGAAGTTCTAGCAAATCTCCAGGGTAAATTCGTCATAGTCTCAGCAGACAAAGCTCCCAATAATAAATAATATAATATTCATATAAATATTACAATTACCGGATGCTGGTTAAGGAATTGAGCGGCACATACATGTATCATCATCAAATAGGTCTGCTTACTCCCAAACTGCAGGAGTGAGTTAGGGTTAATCGTTGCGTTCAGCATATAGCGACGATACAACTAACAACGATATGATGTAGGGGAGATTGGGGTACAGTGGGACCTGGGGCACAGTGGGACAAGCCGTCTAGCTCCATTGTTAAGTACAGGAAGCACATTACAATATTATCAGCAGAAAACTACCACCCCCATATAACACCTATATTGATTATATATAAAAACTATCATTGGTAAAAAATTACAAGCAAAAAAACTGTTTTTGAGCAGTCCAAGTAAATTCTGAGGAGTAAGGATGATATTTCGTTATACCAAGTTTTCAGCAGTACTCCATGGCTGTTTTGTTACTGCTGAGAAAGGATGGACAAAGGTACAATTTAAATTAAAAATAGTTATTATCTCAGATGTATGTATTAGTTTTTTTCATAAAATGGAAAGTATCATGCACCTGGGGCGGACTGGGACACTTTTGCTGGGGCACACTGGGACAATAGTATCAAATGGTGAAGTTTTCTTCAAAATGCATTATTCTGTTTCCTAGATTATGATAATTGCTAACCCTATCGGATTTGATGAGTTTTACTAACACTTTCAAAGTCAATTGCTTTCGTTGGAATGAAAATCATACAAAATATTTTTTCCTCAAATTTGGCCCCTGGGAAATATTTTACGTGAAGCAGAGATCTGAAATAGCAACTAACTCAACCATCACTGTTGAATCTTCTAAACTCCTATGAAACATATTAGTATATACTTGATATAACATGCATTTTGATTATTGTCCCATCGCACCCCAGTGGGTGTCCCAGTGTACCCCATAGTGGGGCAAACTGGGACACATTTTTTTACGTTTTTAAAAACGAATTCTGGAGAAAAGTATAAGAGATAATTTCAGAATTTTTTGCATGACTATGTCATGCTAAATATAAGTTATAACGAGAGTATAGAAGACTACACTACATGACAATAATAACAGAGATGTTTGCAAAAAGGTGAAAATTGTCCCAGTGTACCCCAATCTCCCCTACAATCATCATGTAGAGGAAATTAATCTTCCCCTCGTGCTATATAACAGACATGAACTCATGCTGCTCACCAAAACTGCATTTAGTACTCTTGAAGATTTATTAACAATCAGGTCGATACTTCATGTAGGTCCTATTGTCTGGGTCTTTGAAAAGGTACTTGTCTAGACACATTGTTGTCCCCAGACTTGACTATTGTATCCCCGGACTTGGCTATTGTCTCGTGATTCTTACATAAAGTATGAACCAACAATCACAATATGTTTCTCAAGGAAAGAGATATTTGTCTTTCAACCAATCATAACGACATAACAAAGGTATACTGGACTCCCAAAATGCATAAATCACAACACAAAGCTAGATTCATAGCTGGTTCTAGAAGCTGCACCACCAAGCCTCTTTCAATCCTGTTGACGAGGGCCCTTCAGGAGGTAAAAGTATTTTGGGAAAGGCATTTCGCCACTATTTCTAATAGCTCTGGCGTTGAATGTATGTGGATTTTGAAAAACTAAAAATGTCTTACGGAAGAGCTTGATGCTAAAGATCATGATGCACGTACTGTACAGACATGTATCCACATTGGATTTCACGACCCTCTATACTACAACTCCTCATCAGGACCTTATTGAACGTCTAAGTTCACTAATAGTACCTGTGTTCAAGAAAACTGATCGCAGATATATTAATTTCAGAATCCATAAAGCATTCCCTAGCTATACTACATAGGGGATATAATTTATGGGATGTTTCTCTGTTTATAGAATTGCTTGAATTTCTTATTAAAAATATTTTTGTGAAATTTGACCACACAATATATCATCAGCATATATCTAACGGGTACTAATTGTGCACCCCTGTTGGCTGACCTGTATCTGTTCTCTTATGAATATAATTACATGTATATGCAGGCGCTTTTTAAAACCGATCAATTCAAAGCCCTTCCTTCTTACCGCACGCTATATAGAAGATCTTCTTGCTGTGAATAATCGCTATATAAATGACGCACCTTGACTGGTTTTGAAGGAAATTACAGATAGCCCTACAGGCACATCATATTTAGACCTATATCTCTATAACTCTCGTGGACTTTATTGCTATTTCGACATGATAAACTATCCCTTTCTGGACAGTAATATTCCAGTGGGACCTGCATATGGTGTATACATATCTCGCCTAGTAGCATTTGCTGGATCCAGTGTTAAATGTGACGATTTAAATCAATGTCA
>JAVTVY010037276.1:0-16311 GCA_036873755.1 Hanleya hanleyi | reverse complement strand
CACCCTGTAGGGCCGCTCACCGTCATCGTATAGGGATGCTCTACTGCTCTTGTTGGACCTATAGCGGGACTGAGCATACTATCGCGACGAGAGAATGCTCTCTCACAGAACGTACACGTACACATGTTCATCAGTCGACCAATACATATGGACTGATGATGGGCACATGTTCATTCCTATATTTAAAGACTCTACCACCACCACACACACCACCACCGACTCCACCAACACCACCACCGCACACCACCAACACCACCACCAACGCCACCAACGCCACCATCAACGCCACCAACGCCACCACCAACGCCACCAACGCCACCACCGGGCATCAACGCCCGGTGGTGGTGGTGGTGGTGGTGGTGGTGGTGACCGGAACTGACCTTTGACCCCGGCGCGCAAAGGTTTCCACCGCACGGTGGAAACCTTTACACCGCGCGCCGGGGTCAAAGGTCAGTTCCGGCCACCACCACCACCACCACAACCACCACCACCACCACCACCACCACCACCACCACCGGGCGTTGACGCCCGGTGGTGGCGTTGGTGGCGTTGGTGGTGGCGTTGGTGGCGTTGATGGTGGCGTTGGTGGCGTTGGTGGTGGTGTTGGTGGTGTGCGGTGGTGGCGTTGGTGGAGTCGGCGGTGGTGTGTGTGGTGGTGGTAGAGTCTTTAAATGTAGGAATGAACATGTGTCCATCATCAGTCCATATGTATTGGTCGACTGATGAACATGTCGTGTACGTGTACGTTCTGTGAGAGCATTCTCTCGTCGCGATAGTATGCTCAGGCACATTCAACGCAAACACAACCAAGAGACACAGCCGAGTCCCGCTATAGGTCCAACAAGAGCAGTAGAGCATCCCTATACGATGACGGTGAGCGGCCCTACAGGGTGCGGAAAGACATCCTGGGTGATGAAGTTCTTAGAGGGAGGTGTGGCAACCCCAGCTCCGATACGTGTTGTTTGGTGTTATAGCCAATGGCAGCCCGCCTACGAAACTACAAGGTTACAGAATGTGAGCTTTGTCCCAGGAATTCCTCACGACATAGACGAACCCTATTACTTCGATTCCGAGCAGACCAACGTGGTAGTTCTCGATGATCTGATGAGTGCGGCCAAGGACAATTCGAAAATCGCCGACCTATTCACCAAAGGGTCCCATCATCGAAATCTGTCCGTCATCTATTTGACTCAGAATCTCTTCCTCAAGGGAAGGCGTCCAGAGATATTGCCTTGAACTGCCAATACTTTGTGTTGTTCTCCAATCCCATTGATAGAGCACAAATCCGTGTGTTTGGTAGTCGAATTTATCCTCAGAACATTGACCATTTTATGCGGGCGTTTCAAGAAGCGACAATTCGTCCGTACGGCTACCTGTTCGTAGATTTAAAAGCCCATACCCCGAAGATCGTCGGCTGACCACCCACCTGTTACCCGGCGAGGAATCACCACAACGGCATATACCCCTACACCATCCGCCGAGTCCACTCCTGGCAGAGCAGCAGCAGCAGCCCACCCCATACAGCGGGTCCGCTTCATACCATCAGTCCCGGAATATCACCCAACCGTGAAGGCCCAACCCGAGGTTGAAGAACATAATGTGAACTCGAGGCTATGGAAGGATTTGTTCAAAGAAAGTATGGACGCCGAGATGGGCGAGATTTTGGAGGCCACAGGAAACAAGTTTCAACGCAAAGGGTATTCGAAAGAGGAAGCTGCAATTTTAGCCCATACCAGATTGGCACCCAGACTACGACGGGCTTTACGTCAGCAGTATGTCGACTTACTGACCCATATGAAATTGTTGGATAAGGACCCAGTCCATATGGAAATTGAAAGAACAGCGTCGATGTTGAAACCCTCGGGCGTGAACTGGAAAGCGGCGTATGTCAGAGCAATAGCACAAAAGAAACATTTGTTCGAACGCATCATTAAACAACGTTAAAGCATTAAGAAAGTGTGTTAAAGCGTTGAGACGAGCGTTAGGGCGTAACGACGGGCGTTGACGGGCGTCACTGCATTTCGATGAATTGGTGTCAATTCCATGAAATCAGAGCTTCTGAGCTAATTCACCAGGGCGTTGAAGCGTTGAGCTAAGCGTTGATGGGTGTTACTGTCTATAAAAGCGAGCGTATTCCCAAAACACGCACAGTCGACGTTCAACCATCAACATGGCTTATACTTGTTCTGAGTGTGAACGCACGTTCACCAGACATTACGATATGATGCGACACCAGAAAAATATACATGGGACTGAAGACGCCGAGGAGCCCGTTGAGGCAGATACTGATACAGAGATTTATGAGAGTGCATCGACTGATACCGAATCCAAGATGGCTGACAGTCTATCTACTGATATGGAGAGCTTGACCTCAGAGAATCAGCCTTCATCCCAGGAAAGTGAGGCAGAACCTACCTTCTGGGATCGTATTGTGACAGCAACTATCAATACTCACGCTGAAGCGATCGAGGACGCCGGAGAGGATAATTTACAACAGACGTACACCTAAATGCGCCCCCGCATCAGGAAAACAGCCATGGCGATCTATGAACAGTATACCTTACTACCGCTTGAAATGAAAGGGGACCCCACGCACAGGTCCATCATGAAGACCAAGCGTCACTTGGAAGAGGATATGGGTTTACCACCCACCGAGGCCCTGCAAAATGCGATTAGAATGCGCAAACAACTGTTTCAGGACATGCTGCCCGATGAATATCCAGGCCTGCCTGTCGATGATTAGAACAAATGGTTCAGAGCGAACATGGCCGAAGACGGAACTCTCTGAAATGGCGACTTTTGATTGGACAAGAATACATCTAACGGGCAAGAACGAACATGACATGCAAATGGCGGTCTCTGATTGGACAAGAGTCTTTCTTGAATTGTAAACATACCCAACGCGGCTCCCCCAGCGTGGGTATGTTATGATGGAGGGGAAAATAAACTATATGAAAAAAAAAATTGTTGTTTTGTTGTTCTCTCATGTGCCATCCTTGTTGTTGTTGTTGTTCTCTCTCCGGTCTATATCATGGTGTTATGCTAGAGCGTTAAGGCGTAACTATGAGCGTTGACGGGCGTCACTGCATTTCCAATGAATTAATGACAATTCCATGAAAATCAGAGCTTTTGGGCTAATTCACCAGGGCGTTGAAGTGTTGAGCTTGGCGTTGGCGGGCGTTGCTACAAGATGACACCTCACACGACGCATTCGGACTAAGGATGATCCCTCTCTACACCAAATACCTTCCTTCACTGCCCCAAAATGTCCACTTTCGCTACTACTCGTACCGATGACGTCACTGATGACGTCACAGATGACGGGAACATCCCTCAAATCGGAATGTACACCCCGAGAACTACAAGATGACACCTTCCAGGACGCATGCGAACCGTGAATAGTCCATCTCGACCCCAAATACCTTCCTGCACTGCCCCAAAATGTCCACTTTACTTACTACAACCAACTGCGCATGCGCAGATTAACGCGACTTGCATTCAAAAACACACCATTCTGACTCTACCCCACACAAGCTTCACTTTGACACCTCACACGACCCATTCGAACCGTGAATAGCCCATCTCTATCCCAAACACACCCCTACATAGCACCCAAAAATGCCTGTTTTCTATACTACGGCCAGACTGCGCATGCGCAGACTATTGAACACAGACGAACCATTAGTGTAGTCAAGTGCTCCTCCACGAGAGCTTCAAAATAAGACCTCAACCGACCCCATTGGACCATTAGGGACTCACCTAGACTCCAACATGTCCACCCCGTATGGGCCTATACACCCATAGCCATGCAGTATAGGCCTATGGGCCTACCCAGGCCTCGGTGACTTTTTTCAAAAATTTCACCGTTTTGCTCCGGGACACTTCCTATCGTGTTCTAAATGACGAGACGTGAAAACAAATCCAAACAACCCTACCGCAAATGTATAGAAGTAGGTTTCCCAGGGGGACAAACATTGATCCTATACTCCCAGTATGGGACTATATGGGGCTATATCGTACTTTTTCAAAAATTTCACCGTTTCGTGCCGGGACACTTCCTATCATGTTTGTCTTGACGAGACGAGTAAAACGAGACCCCACAACCCTACCGCAAATGTATAGAAGTACGTTTCCCAGGGGGACAAACATTGATCCTATATCCCCAGTATGGGACTATATGGGTCTCGGTGACTTTTTTCAAAAATTTCACCGATTCGCTCCGGGACACTTCCTATCATGTTTGTCTTGACGAGACTAAGAAAACGAGACCCCACAACCTATACCGCAAATGTCGAGAAGTAGGTTTCCCAGGATGGTCCTATACCCCCCATACCCCATATAGGTATTTTCCGTAATTTAGGATAAAGTCCGTGTTCCGTATTTTTTCAGGAAAAATTTTACATACACCCACCCTGGAACTAGGGGGAGATAACTCTATTGATAGGCAAGCCCCGTTAAGCCCGGCGACCTATATACCCCCATATATCATATCATATATATAGGCATTTTCCCAGGTTTTTCGATAAAGTCCGTGTTCCGTTTTTTTTTTTTCAGGAAAAATTTTACATGCACCCACCCATGCTTGAAATATACTTCACTTTGATACCTCACTCGACCCAATCGGCTCATTAGGGGCTCCCCTAGATACCAAAACGGCTATTTTCATACCCTTTGGCCACCGCGCATGCGCAGAATGCCGCTATGTCAATCCCACACCCAGCCCATTAGATGCCCCTTCATCTAAGCTTCACTTTGATACCTCACTCGACCCCATCGATCCATTTTATCTAGGGACTACTTTTTCTCCGCGGAAGCTTTTTCCCGCGACCGAATCACCGCCAGACATGACCGCATCACCGCGGATGAATACATGGAACTATTTTTGACCTGGAAAAATTGGAACTCTCCTGTGCTGGAGGTAGCTTTTGGTCAATTTGAAATACTCGCTTCTGATTGGTCGAGAGCCGCCCCCAGTTTCCCCCAAAGTAGGTCAATGCTAAGGAATTTAACTTTTATATACTCCTAGGCTCAGAACACATCTCCGGCGATCTGGGACCACGGAGTTCCCGGGGCCTAGGCGGCACCTGGACCCTTGCCACGGTTGTGCCCACCACCCCCCCCCCCCCACTTTCAATTACGTTCCCACGCCACTGATCATATAGCCATGTTCTTGCATTAGCATCATAATCGCACTAGATTGTCTTAGTTGCTCAAGTGTCCACATCTTGTATTTAGCCTGTACGTCATCATGAAAAGATAGGACCTGGAAGTTCTGATTTTCGAGTAATTGTGTTGGGGGGGGGGGGACCAAAATTTTCCTTGTCTGCTCTTGGGGGGGCCATAATATTTACACATTCAGTCTGGGGGGACCAAAAATTTTTGTGGCCTACTGACCGAATCCCCCAGCCCACCCCCTGGTAAAAAAATGAACCGTCCCTTACATATATACTCGCCTATTCACAAGGCGCTGGACTGATTCGGTGTCCAGGGTAATATGGACTGATGGGAGCTAGTTGCACGCTAGACCTTCGCCAGCGGAGACACTTGGGGAATAAAGTACCTGGGTGTCTTTCAGTGACCGCTATATAAATCCACTCACAGTAGTACATCGCACACACCTGGTCAGAAAAGGGACGGGTCTATATGTACAGTCAGGAGGTGTCAATGCACTGTAAATAAGTTACTTGCACAGCACGGGACCTCGACTGCTACTGCCCTGTCTCGACCACCCTAGTCAGCGGCGGGTTACTGCAAGCTTCTGAATACATACCTCTGTAAGAGGTACCCGTGCCCTAGATGAAAGGAGGGATTTCCGAACTAACAACATACCTTTGTCTAGTGGATATGGGGTTACTCTGATATTGAAGTTCATTAAAAAAACCAATAAAAACGATATTCTGCACATTACTGACGATTTAATGTTGGGTTAGTGTCAATATCTAGCACTTGTTGCCTGCATTATTAATAATTCTATAACACTTGTGTCGATAACATCGAGCTAACCAATGCAATAATTATGCTGATTTTCCACGGTTTGTGAAATGTACATGTGTCAAGCGCGGGTGTTCATTAGGAGATTCCATTTCACAAGTCGGATGAGGAAAGGGACGTCTGCTTTTATACAAGCAACAATCGAATAAAACAAACAAATAAATTACAGGATGAAATTTCTTCTCAAGTTTAAGCTGTTGTTTCCATCGGGAAATTGATTAACAGAGCTATACAAATAGGCAAATAGCCGCGTAATTTTCAACAGCGACCAGCTGACAAAATCACTCCCCATTTGAGAGACCATAAACTAGTCCACTGACATTGGCACGATGCCAACCGAGACGGGAGCATCGTCCCAATCATTGGTCGAGTTTGTTTTCAAAAAGGCAAGGTTGTCAAAGTTTAAATATGTTTTCAACCTTTCATTGTAATATTTGTTGATAATCAATTTGAATATAGGCGTACTAAATCGTTATATTACGCACGGTTAGTGTGGGGAAGTTTATATTTTAGGGCAAGGGCGAAGCAAGCCTATGAAAACATTATTTCTTAAATCTCCTTCAGTTTTAAATAATATCGAAGAAGTAAGATAGCTTGATGAACTGCTGCAATATTTTTCGTGAACACTCGATCACAAACAATCAATAAATGCCCATCCCATGAACAGACCGTATCCTCACGTTCATGAACCATGATTTTCTATTTCCATTAAATAAACTGGAATTAAATTGATATATCACGTTCATTACATTACCTGCGAATGTTGGAATATCACGAGAGCAGCTCAAGTCCTCGGGGATGGTAAAATATACCTCATCTATGCACCTCTGTGAGATTACCGTAAGACTGACGGGTGCGACCCGCCCTAAGTTTCAACAATATTTCTTAACTTGTGAAACCGCATTTTATTTGTCTTCAGTCTTAATGAGTATTAGTGACTACAAATAAAACAAAAGGAATAAAAATGAATAAAAATCGAACTGATAGACCCCAGGCTGAGCTACTTCCTAATTAATAAGGTAATGAACCATACACTATTTTCATGTATGCTAATGAGATGTTTGTACGAGGTTATATCGAATTGTTCCTCTCGAGATACTGGGCAGATTTCTCACAAGAAAGGGAGCGACTAGTGATGAATATATTTTTGGAAAAGTTATATTATCTGATTATAGCAGCGGAGGTGTTCGCTTTAAGCTCCACCCCAACTACAAATAATGGAGTAAGTATAGCGAGCCATATTGCAGTGCGGACCCATTAAAGAATAGCCGTGGCTGCAGTGAATTTTCCGTTGTTGGTCTAACAGGCATTGAAATAACACGCACTACAATTTCCACTTTATTACTTTTCCGTCCATATAAGTTTTATCGTTTCGCTGCCCACCAACGAAATTACTTCCACGTAGAAATTATTTTGTTTTGCGCTCCTGGATCCCACTATCTATTCAACTGAATCGCACTACATTGCAACACAGAGAGAGAAAGTTGGTCATCACAGGGACAATCCACGGGTGTCATACCTTCGGGTCGTCATAGCTCAGTCGGTATAGCATCGGCGCGTGGGTCGCACAAGAGCGTTATTGATTGGCTGACCTAAATAGTGGGCACCTTATTAGGAGGAAAGACGCCGCTAATAGAAGATGATGTCACTCTACGTGACTTCACTCGCAATCGATGTGTACGTTCTGATTGGTTCTTCTGTCGTTAGTAGGTGAAATTTTCACCTCGGATTTTGAACACTGAAGGGGTCGGATAAATCAAGGCAGGTTCGAAGAGGGAACGTAGAAATTGGCTGGATAAAATGAAGATGCAAAACCACAGAATTTGGATATCTTGGGCTCGGTTTGGTTGAAGGTGTGCATATACAACATATCAATGGAATTCCCTTGCAAAAAACGAACTTATGCTCATCTTCAGACATTTGTAATATTTTATTTATCATCGATCTGTTCTCGATGAAAATTCAGAATACGAAAATTCAGTATCTGCTCTCTTAATCTAAAGTCTGTCCATTTTAATTAGTCGTCTACTTTGGAGCTTGTCAAAAATCAACAGTTAACCCTGCAACAATTTTCTTTTTTTGTAGCGTGTATAACAAACTGAACTCTACAAAATGACTACCATTTCTCTGTGATATCGATAATATATCACGCTTGAACTAACTTTTTAATTCTCTCCATATAAAACGCCAGTACAGTTGTTTATGTAAAGGGCCCCAATTACATATGGAGACGTAATAATGTATTCATGCTCACTGGCACAAAGGTCATTGATGCCGAATACAGTAATAACAGGCGGTCCGTGGGAGTGTCATTTATATCCCATGTCCAGTGAAATGGCCAAATAATAAACCGCGCTCACGTCTATGACCATACACGGCAACGTTGACCTTTGTACTAGACAACACGAATACATTATGACGTCTCCCAATGTAATTGAGTCCCGGTACATGAAACAGCTGTACTGGAGCTTTATATGGAGAGAATTACAAAGTTATTTCAAGAGTGATATACCATCGATATTACGGAGAAATGGTAGTCATTTTGTAGAGTTCTGTTTGTTCTACACGATGCAAAAAGAAAATGTGTGCAGAGTTAACTGCTGATTATTGACAAGCTCCAAAGTAGACGACTAATTAAAATGGACAGACTAGTAGTATACAAGGAGTCTTTCATCCGATTAGCTCCCCACTGCGCATGCGCAGAACCTGTTTTGACGTCACAATTGGGGGAGGTTGGGGAGGTGCGCATGCGTGATGAGGGGGCGTGGCCTATGTGTGTGTGAGTGGAGGTGGTTCAAAATGGCGGCTTGTGGGGTTGTGTGTGTAAAATAAGGTGCCACCATTTTGAACCACCTCCACTCACCGGTGTCAATGAGTGCATAGTTCCGGCAGAAAAAAAAAAAAGTTCCGGCAAAAAAAAAAAAAAAAAAAAAAAAAAAAAAATGTATTCATGCGCGGTGATGCGGTTTGGCCGGGGTTTTGGCGGTGATTCGGTCTCGGAAAAAAGCTTCCGCGGAGAAAAAATAGTCCCTAGATAAAATGGTCCGATGGGGTCGAGTGAGGTATCAAAGTGAAGCTTAGGTGAGGGGGCATCTAATGGGCTGGGTGAGGGGTTGAAATATCGGCCTTCTGCGCATGCGCGGTGGCCGAAGGGTATGAAAATAGCCTTTTTGGAGCTAGGGGAGCCACTAATGGTCCAGTGGAGTTGTATGAGGTATCAAAGTGAAGCATTCGTGAAGGGGCATCTGGTGGGCTGGGTGTGGGGTTAAATTAGGGTCATTCTGCGCATGCGCGGTGGCCCAAGGGTATGGAAATAGACGTGTTGGAGCTAGGGGAGCCCCTAATGGACCAATGGGGTCGAGTAAGGTATCAAAGTGAAGCTTATGTGAAGGGGCATCTGATGGACTGGGTGTGGGGGTGAAATATCGGCATTCTGCGCATGCGCGGTGGCCGAAGGGTATGAAAATAGCCTTTTTGGAGCTAGGGGAGCCCCTAGTGGACCGATGGGGTCGAGTGAGGTATCAAAGTGAAGCATTCGTGAAGGGACATCTGATGGACTGGGTATGGGATTAAATTAGGGTCATTCTGCGCATGCGCGGTGGCCCAAGGGTATGGAAATAGCCGTTTTGGAGCTAGGGGAGCCCCTAATGGTCGAATGGGGTCGAGTGAGGTATCAAAGTGAAGCCTAGGTGAAGAGGCATTCAGGCAATGGGGTGGGTGCATGTAAAATTTTTCCTGAAAAAACCCCCGGAAAACGGACTTTATCGAAAAATCCAGGAAAATGCCTATATTGGGTATGGGGGTATATAGGTCGCCGGGCTTAACGGGGCTCGCCTGTCAATAGAGTTATCTCCCCTAGTTCCAGGGTGGGTGTATGTAAAAATTTTCCTGAAAAAATACGGAATACGGACTTTATTCTAAATTACGGGGAAATGCCTATATGGGGTATGGGCAGTATAGCACCATCCTGGGAAACCTACTTCTCCACATTTGCGGTATAGGTTGTGGGGTCTCGTTTTCTTAGTCTCGTCAAAACAAACATGATAAGAAGTGTTGCGGAGCGAATCGGTGAAATTTTTGAAAAAAGTCACCGAGCCCCATATAGTTCCATACTGGGGTATAGGATCAATGTTTGTCCCCCTGGGAAACGTACTTCTATACATTTGCGGTAGGGTTGTGGGGTCTCGTTTTACTCGTCTCGTCATTTAGAACACCATAGGAAGTGTTGCGGAGCGAATCGGTGAAATTTTTGAAAAAAGTCACCGAGGCCTGGGTAGGCCCATAGGCCTATACTGCATGGCTATGGGTGTATAGGGCCATACGGGTGGACATGTTGGAGTCTAGGTGAGTCCCTGGTGGTCCAATGGGGTCGAGTGAGGTCTTATTTTGAAGCTCTCGTGCAGGAGCATCCGACTGGGCTAATGGTTCGTCCGTGTTCAATAGTCTGCGCATGCGCAGTCTGGCCGTAGTATAGAAAACAGGCATTTTGGGTGCTATGTAGGGGTGTGTTTGGGTTAGAGATGGACTAATCACGGTTCGAATGGGTCGTGTGAGGTGTCAAAGTGAAGCTTGTGTGGGGTAGAGTCAGAATGGTGTGTTTTTGAATGCAAGTCGCGTCAATCTGCGCATGCGCAGTTGGTTGTATTAAGTAAAGTGGCCATTTTGGGGCAGTACATGAAGGTGTTTGGGGTAGAGATGGACCGCTATGGGTCCGAATGGGTCGTGGAGGGTGTCAAAGTGAAGCTTGTGTGGGGTAGAGTCAGAATGGCGTGTTTTTGAATGCAAGTCGCGTCAATCTGCGCAGGCGCAGTTGGTTGTAGTAAGTAAAGTGGCCATTTTCGGGCAGTACATGAAGGTATTTGGGATCGAGATGAGCTATTCACGGTTCGAATGCGTCCTGGAAGGTGTCATCTTGTAGTTCTCGGGGTGTACATTCCGATTTGGGGGATGTTCGCGTCATCTGTGACGTCATCGGTGACGTCATCGGTACGAGTAGTAGCGAAAGTGGACATTTTCGGGTAGTACATGAAGGTATTTGGGATCGAGATGGGCTATTCACGGTTCGAATGCGTCCTGGAAGGTGTCATCTTGTAGTTCTCGGGGTGTACATTCCGATTTGGGGGATGTTCGCGTCATCTGTGACGTCATCGGTGACGTCATCGGTACGAATAGTAGCGAAAGTGTGCATTTTCGGGCAGTACATGAAGGTATTTGGGATCGAGATGGGCTATTCACGGTTCGAATGCGTCCTGGAAGGTGTCATCTTGTAGTTCTCGGGTGTACATTCCGATTTGAGGGATGTCCGCGTCATCTGTGACGTCATCGGTGACGTCATCGGTACGAGTAGTAGCGAAAGTGGACATTTTCGGGCAGTACATGAAGGTATTTGGGTCGAGATGGGCTATTCACGGTTCGAATGCGTCCTGGAAGGTGTCATCTTGTAGTTATCGGGGTGTACATTCTGGATCGAGATGAGCTATTCACGGTTCGAATGCGTCCTGGAAGGTGTCATCTTGTAGTTCTCGGGGTGTACATTCCGATTTGGGGGATGTTCGCGTCATCTGTGACGTCATCGGTACGAGTAGTAGCGAAACTGGACATTTTCGGGTAGTACATGAAGGTATTTGGGATCGAGATGGGCTATTCACGGTTCGAATGCGTCCTGGAAGGTGTCATCTTGTAGTTCTCAGGGTGTACATTCCGATTTGGGGGATGTTCGCGTCATCTGTGACGTCATCGGTGACGTCATCGGTACGAGTAGTAGCGAAAGTGGGCATTTTCGGGCAGTACATGAAGGTATTTGGGATCGAGATGGGCTATTCACGGTTCGAATGCGTCCTGGAAGGTGTCATCTTGTAGTTCTCGGGGTGTACATTCCGATTTGGGGATGTTCGCGTCATCTGTGACGTCATCGGTGACGTCATCGGTACGAGTAGTAGCGAAAGTGGACATTTTCAGGCAGTACATGAAGGTATTTGGGGTCGAGATGGGCTATTCACGGTTCGAATGCGTCCTGGAAGGTGTCATCTTGTAGTTCTCGGGGTGTACATTCCGATTTGAGGGATGTTCGCGTCATCTGTGACGTCATCGGTGACGTCATCGGTACGAGTAGTAGCGAAAGTGGACATTTTCGGGCAGTACATGAAGGTATTTGGGGTCGAGATGGGCTATTCACGGTTCGAATGCGTCCTGGAAGGTGTCATCTTGTAGTTCTCGGGGTGTACATTCCGATTTGAGGGATGTCCGCGTCATCTGTGACGTCATTGATGACGTCATCGGTACGAGTAGTAGCGAAAGTGGACATTTTGTGGGTGCGTGGGGGTGAGTTTGGTGTAGAGATGGACCATCCTTAGTCCGAATGCGTCGTGTGAGGTGTCATTTTGTAGCTCTCGGGGTGTACAATCCGAATTGAGGCATGTCCGAAGCATCTGTGACGTCATCGATGACGTCATCAGTAGGAGTATTAGCGAAAGTGAGCCTTTTGGGGCAGTGCAGGAAGGTATTTGGTGTAGAGATGGACCATCCGCGTTGCGAATGCGTCGTGTGGGGTGTCATGTTGTAGCTCTCGGAGTATAGACCCTGATTTCAGGGATATTTACAGCATCTGTGACGTCATTGGTGACGTCATTAGTACAAGTTGTAGCGAAAGTGGACATTTTTTAGCAGTGAAGGATGTTATTTGGCCTTTTGGGGCAGTGCAGGAAGGTATTTGGTGTAGAGATGGACCATCTGCGTTGCGAATGCGTCATGGGATGTGTCATGTTGTAGCTCTCGGAGTATACACCCCGATTTCAGGGATATTTACAGCATCTGTGACGTCATCGATGACGTCATTAGTACAAGTTGTAGCGAAAGTGGGCCTTTTGAAGGTGTTTGGGGTAGAGATGGCCCGCTATGGATCCGAATGGGTCGTGGAGGGTGTCAAAGTGAAGCTTGTGTGGGGTAGAGTCAGAATGGCGTGTTTTTGAATGCAAGTCGCGTCAATCTGCGCAGGCGCAGTTGGTTGTAGTAAGTAGGTAAAGTGGCCATTTTCGGGGAGTACATGAAGGTATTTGGGATCGAGATGGACTATTCACGGTTCGATTTGGGGCAGTGCAGGAAGGTATTTGGTGTAGAGATGGACCATCCGCGTTGCGAATGCGTCGTGTGGGGTATCATGTTGTAGCTCTCGGAGTATAGACCCTGATTTCAGGGATATTTATAGCATCTGTGACGTCATTGGTGACGTCATTAGTACAAGTTGTAGCGAAAGTGGGCCTTTTTTAGCAGTGAAGGATGTTATTTGGTGTAGAGATGGACCATCCGCGGTCCAAATGGACCGTGTGAGGTGTCATCTTGTAGCAACGCCCACCAACACCATTCTTAATGCTTCAACGCCCTGGTGAAATAGCTCAGAAGCTCTGATATTCCATGGAATTGTCACTAATTCTTCGAAATGCGGTGATGCCCGTCAACGCCCGTCGTTACACCTTAACACTCTAACATAACGCCATGATATAGACCAGAGAGAGAACAACAACAACAACAAGGATGACACATGAGAGAACAACAACAACAAGAAGTTTTTTTCATATATTTTATTTTCCCCAATGTTACATCACACCCACGCTGGGGGAGCCGCGTTGGGTATATTTACAATTCAAGAAGATTCTTATCCAATCAGAGGCCACCATTTGCATGTTTCATATTCGTTCCTGTCCGTTAGATGTATTCTTGTCCAATCAGAAGTCTCCATTTCAGAAAGTGCCATCTGAACCGTTTATTCTAATCATCGTCGGGCAGGCCAGGATACCGTTGAGGCAACATATCCTCAGATAGTTGTTTGCGCATTCTGAGTATCTATCAGTGCATGGGTGAATACTTTCATCCGATGGAGGTGGTGGTCAGTTTAACCACGAAGAACGCAACATTGGTCATTATCTCCACTATCCACTTGGTGTTACAATTCAAGAAGACTTGTCCAATCAGAGGCCACCATTTGCATCTGTCATATTCGTTCCTGTCCGTTAGATGTATTCTTGTCCAATCAGAAGTCTTCATTTCAGAAAGTTCCATCTTCGGCCATGTTCGCTCTGAACCGTTTATTCTAATCACCGTTGGTCAAGCCAGGATACCGTTGAGGCAACATATCCTCAGATAGTTGTTTGCGCATTCTGAGAATCTATCAGTGCCTGGGTGAATACATTCATCCGATGGGTTGGTCGGTCAGCTTGGTCACGAAGAACGTAACATTGGTTACCCTCTCCACTTTCCACTTGGTGTTGGGGCGTTGTTGTTGGGCCCATTCCAAGGGATCCACGTTGGCCAGGTTCTCCAGCATCGTCTCTAGCGACGCCCGGTTAATGATGGTAAACGGTTGGTCAAATACCCGGATGTTACTGCTCGGGTAAAAGTATCGGACTTGATCTGTCTCCTTATGCTGCAGCACATAACCAAACGCCAGATTTAATTTGAAGGACGTTGCTTGGTCATTGAAGATGGCTTCCACGTAGCTGCCTAGACGGGCGAGGTCGGTCAGTCGAAAATTGTAGATATCTTGAATAGGGCGATGACGGTAGAAACAGTGCCGTATCATGGTCCAATGGCGCCGATAGATGTCACTCACTGGATGGGCGCCCTGTAAGAGATCGCTAGGAACATTTATGGGCTCGTCCAGAAAATGTTCGATGTTATCAGGCGTATGACTCGAAACCGTAACGGTGGGGTCCGGCTGGATATCCAGGCCCTCCTGGACCGTGGGTATAGGCAGGCTCTTCGTCATCGTATCACCAGTGGCGTTCGTCTCTCCGGGTTCATCTTCACTGGGTCTGACCTTCCGCGGCTCCTCTTTAGTGGAAAGTTGTCGCCCAAACCGTAGAGACAGGGCATGCATCAAACGTTGGTGCTGTCTAAACCGACTGGGTCGTTTGAAGAGTCGACCACAATCATTACATAGTACCGTCGCACCCGCGTGAAGTACCCTCTCATGACGCAGTAAATGATCCTCCCGATTGAATGACCGTGCGCAGGTTGTACAAGTATACCGAGCATCGTTGTGGGTGGAGGCCTCGTGGCGTCGTAAATTATCTAGACGAGTAAACAGCTTCTGGCAAGTTGTGCAAGTGAACATCTTGGTGGTTGACAGAGTGTCTGATGAAACGTCCAGGCCGCTTCCCTTTTATAGCACGCTAGCTGGTGATCTATTTTTAGCACACTCAGTTCAACTATCCCCAAGTCGAGGGCCGAGCCGTGACATCTTCGGTAACATCCGTGTATCTTCGGTCACCTCCGTACCGTCAACGATCAACATGTAGACATATAGAGTATGTACGGCATGTTATGGTATTCATCAGTGCATGAGTGACGCATTCAGCCGATGGGAGTGGTCGGTCAGCTTGGTAACGAAAAACGTAACATTGGTCACACTCTCCACTGTCCACTTGGTGTTGGGGCGTTGTTGTTGGGCCCATTCCAAGGGATCCACGGTGTCCAGTTTCTCCAGCATCGTCTCTAGCGACACTCGGTTAATGATGGTAAACGGTTGGTCAAATACCCGGATGTTACTGCTCGGGTAAAAATATCGGACTTGGACTGTCTCTTTATGCTGCAGCACATAACCAAACACCAGATTCAATTTGAAGGCCGTAGTTTGATCTTTGAAGATGGCTTCTACGTAGCTACGTAGACGGGTGAGATCGGTCAGTCGGAAATTGTAGATATCTTGAATAGGGCGATGACGGTAGAAACAGTGCCGGATCATGGGCCAATGGCGCCGATAAATGTCACTCACTGGATGGTCTTCGTGTAACAGATCGCTGGGAACATTTATGGCTTCGTCCACGAAGTGTACTTTACCCTCCACGTCGTACAAAATCTGGCCCAAGGTCTTGTCGTCGGAATTTGACTGTTGAATTAGGGCGACATCATCATCGGCCCTCGTGCGATGGGTGGGAGTTCCCCCTGTTTCGATATTGATGCCTACGGGCTCTTCTATCTGCAAACGTGGCTGCGGAACAGGGTGTCGTGTGCGTTGGTGTCGCAGCAACTGACTGGTCGGTTTGAAAAGCCGACCACATTCTTCGCATGGACGCTTGGGTACTTCATGGCGTGCACGTGTGTGGCGCTGTAAATGATCCGGGCGCTGAAACGACAGTGTACATATCGTACAGTTATACCGGGCAGTTCCTTCGTGCTTGGTAGCCTCATGGCGGCGCAAGTCGTGCAGACGAGTGAATGATTTCGAGCACGTAGTACAAGTGAACATCTTGGTGGTTGACAGAGTGTCTGATGAAACGGCCAGACCGCTTCCCTTTCATAGCACGCTAGCTGATATCATGTTCG
>JAVTVY010037275.1:0-166760 GCA_036873755.1 Hanleya hanleyi | reverse complement strand
TTGAATGTCTTCCTCAAGTTCTGTTAGTACCTCACTGATTTCGGTGGGAGATTCTCCCTCAACTTCTTCAGAGACTTCAGTTACTTCCGACATTTCTTCAGTAACAATTGCTTTTTCTGCTTCGACTTCAGAAGGTTGAATGTCTTTCTCAATTTCAGTTACTACATCACTGATTTCAGTGAAAGATTCTTCCTCAACTTCTTCAGATACTTCAGTCACTTCCGGCTTTTCTTCAGTAACAATTTCTTTTTCTGCTTCGACTTCAGAAGGTTGAATGTCTTCCTCAAGTTCTGTTAGTACCTCACTGATTTCAGTGGGAGATTCTTCCTCAACTTCTTCAGAGACTTCAGTTACTTCCGGCTTTTCTTCAGTAACAATTTCTTTTTCTGCTTCGACTTCAGAAGGTTCAATGTCTTTCTCAATTTCTGTTAGTACCTCACTGATTTCAGTGGGAGATTCTTCCTCAACTTCTTCGGATACTTCAGTTACGTCCGGCATTTCTGCAGAAACAATTTCTTTTTCTGCTTGGACTTCAGAAGGTTGAACGTCTTCCTTAATTTCAGTTACTATGTCACTGATTTCAGTGGGAGCTTCTTCCTCAACTTCTTCAGAGACTTCAGTTATTTCTGGGATTTTTGCAGAAACAATTTCTTTTTCTGCCGCGACTTCAGAAGGTTGGATGTCTTTGTCAATTTCTGTTACTACCTCACATATTTTAGTAGTTTTCTGCTTCATCTCCTTTGTAATTACAATTGTTTGTCGATACGTAACCAATATTTCGGACTCCGCTGGCCTAATTTCAAGCTCCAGAATATCAGTTTCTGGAGTAAAATCTATATCAAGAATTTGTTCTGATGTGTCTTCAGGTTTTTCCTCAACATCCTCAGTTTCTTCCTCATGTGTTACTCTTTCACCTTCTGGTTCAGTTGGCATGAAGTCAATCTCCACAATTTCAGGTTTAGGTTGGGGTTGAATTTCAAGGACTTCTTCAAATGACTCTTCTGGTTTTTCCTCAATCTCTCCTTCAACTACCTCCCCCTCAACTTCAGTAACTTCAACAGTTTCTTCGCGAGTTACTATTTTTTCTTCCGGTTGAGTTGGCATGATTTCAATTTCCACAACTTCAGGTTTAGGTTGAGTTTCAAGGCTTTCTTCAAATGCCTCTTTTGGTTTTTCCTCAATCTCCTCTTCAACTACCTCTGCTTCAGTGACTTCAATGGTTTCTTCGTAAGATACTGTTTCTTCTTCTGGTTGAGTTGGCTTGAATTCAATCCCTACAACTTCAGGTTTAGGTTGGGGTTGAATTTCAAGGATTTCTTTGAATGTCTCTTCAGGTTTTTCCTCAATCTCTCCGACTACCTCTTCCGCAACTTCAGTAACTTCAACTGTTTCTTCTTCTGGCTGAGTTGGCATGATTTCAATTTCCACAGCTTCAGGTTTAGGTTGAGGTTGAATTTCAAGGATTTCATTGAACGTCTCTTCAGGTTTTTCCTCAATCTCTCCTTCAACTACCTCTTCCTCAACTTCAGTAACTTCAGCTATTTCTTCATAAGTTACTGTTTCTTCTTCTGGTTGAGTTGGCATGATTTCAATTTCCACAACTTCGGGTTTAGGTTGGGGTTGAATTTCAAGTATTTCTTCAAATGTCTCTTCAAGTACTTCCTCAATCTCCTGAGATTCTTCTACAACTTCTTCAGAGACTTCAGTTACTTCCGGCATTTCTCCAGAAACAATCTGTTTTTCTGCTTTGACTGCAGAAGGTTGAATGTCTTCCTCAATTTCTGTTACTGCCTCACTGATTTCAGTGAAAGATTCTCCCTCAACTTCTTCAGATACTTCAGTCACTTCCGGCTTTTCTTCAGTAACAATTTCTTTTTCTGCTTCGACTTCAGAAGGTTGAATGTCTTCCTCAAGTTCTGTTAGTACCTCACTGATTTCGGTGGGAGATTCTCCCTCAACTTCTTCAGAGACTTCAGTTACTTCCGACATTTCTTCAGTAACAATTGCTTTTTCTGCTTCGACTTCAGAAGGTTGAATGTCTTCCTCAATTTCAGTTACTACGTCACTGATTTCAGTGGGAGATTCTTCCTCAACTTCTTCAGAGACTTCAGTTACTTCCGACATTTCTTCAGTAACAATTGCTTTTTCTGCTTCGACTTCAGAAGGTTGAATGTCTTCCTCAATTTCAGTTACTACATCACTGATTTCAGTGGGAGATTCTTCCTCAACTTCTTCAGAGACTTCAGTTACTTCCGGCTTTTCTTCAGTAACAATTTCTTTTTCTGCTTCGACTTCAGAAGGTTCAATGTCTTTCTCAATTTCTGTTAGTACATCACTGATTTCAGTGGGAGATTCTTCCTCAACTTCTTCGGATACTTCAGTTACGTCCGGCATTTCTGCAGAAACAATTTCTTTTTCTGCTTGGACTTCAGAAGGTTGAACGTCTTCCTTAATTTCAATTACTACGTCACTGATTTCAGTGGGAGCTTCTTCCTCAACTTCTTCAGAGACTTCAGTTATTTCTGGGATTTCTGCAGAAACAATTTCTTTTTCTGCCGCGACTTCAGAAGGTTGGATGTCTTTGTCAATTTCTGTTACTACCTCACATATTTTAGTAGTTTTCTGCTTCATCTCCTTTGTAATTACAATTGTTTGTCGATACGTAACCAATATTTCGGACTCCGCTGGCCTAATTTCAAGCTCCAGAATATCAGTTTCTGGAGTAAAATCTATATCAAGAATTTGTTCTGATGTGTCTTCAGGTTTTTCCTCAACATCCTCAGTTTCTTCCTCATGTGTTACACTTTCAACTTCTGGTTCAGTTGGCATGAAGTCAATCTCCACAATTTCAGGTTTAGGTTGGTGTTGAATTTCAAGGACTTCTTCAAATGACTCTTCTGGTTTTTCCTCAATCTCTCCTTCAACTACCTCTCCCTCAACTTCAGTAACTTCAACAGTTTCTTCGCGAGTTACTATTTTTTCTTCCGGTTGAGTTGGCTTGATTTCAATTTCCACAACTTCAGGTTTAGGTTGAGTTTCAAGGCTTTCTTCAAATGCCTCTTTTGGTTTTTCCTCAATCTCCTCTTCAACTACCTCTGCTTCAGTGACTTCAATGGTTTCTTCATAAGATACTGTTCCTTCTTCTGGTTGAGTTGGCTTGAATTCAATCCCTACAACTTCAGGTTCAGGTTGGGGTTGAATTTCAAGGATTTCTTTGAATGTCTCTTCAGGTTTTTCCTCAATCTCTCCGACTACCTCTTCCGCAACTTCAGTAACTTCAACTGTTTCTTCATAAGTTACTGTTTCTTCTTCTGGCTGAGTTGGCATGATTTCAATTTCCACAGCTTCAGGTTTAGGTTGGGGTTGAATTTCAAGGATTTCTTTAAACGTCTCTTCAGGTTTTTCCTCAATCTCTCCTTCAACTACCTCTCCCTCAACTTCAGTAACTTCAATTGTTTCTTCGCGAGTTACTATTTCTTTTTCCGGTTGAATTGGCATGATTTCAATTTCCACAACTTCAGGTTTAGGTTGGGGTTGAGTTTCAAGTCTTTCTTCAAATGCCTCTTTTGGTTTTTCCTCAATCTCGTCTTCAACTACCTCTGCTTCAGTGACTTCAATGGTTTCTTCGTAAGATACTGTTTCTTCTTCTGGTTGAGCTGGCTTGAATTCAATCCCTACAACTTCAGGTTTAGGTTGGGGTTGAATTTCAAGGATTTCTTTGAATGTCTCTTCAGGTTTTTCCTCAATCTCTCCGACTACCTCTTCCGCAACTTCAGTAACTTCAACTGTTTCTTCATAAGTTACTGTTTCTTCTTCTGGCTGAGTTGGCATGCTTTCAATTTCCACAGCGTCAGGTTTAGGTTGGGGTTGAATTTCAAGGATTTCTTTGAATGTCTCTTCAGGTTTTTCCTCAATCTCTCCGACTACCTCTTCCGCAACTTCAGTAACTTCAACTGTTTCTTCATAAGTTACTGTTTCTTCTTCTGGCTGAGTTGGCATGCTTTCAATTTCCACAGCTTCAGGTTTAGGTTGGGGTTGAATTTCAAGGATTTCTTTGAATGTCTCTTCGGGTTTTCCCTCAATCTCTCCTTCAACTACCTCTCCCTCAACTTCAGTAACTTCAACGGTTTCTTCGCGAGTTACTATTTCTTCTTCCAGTTGAGATGGCATGATTTCAATTTCCACAACTTCAGGTTTAGGTTGGGGTTGCGTTTCAAGGCTATCTTCAAATGCCTCTTTTGGTTTTTCCTCAATCTCTTCTTCAACTACCTCTGCTTCAATGACTTCAATGGTTTCTTCGTAAGATACTGTTTCTTCTTCTGGTTGAGTTGGCTTCAATTCAATCCCTACAACTTCAGGTTTAGGTTGGGGTTGAATTTCAAGGATTCCTTTGAACGTCTCTTCAGGTTTTTCCTCAATCTCTCCTTCAACTACCTCTCCCTCAACTTCAGTAACTTCAACGGTTTCTTCATAAGTTACTGTTTCTTCTTCAGGCTGAGTTGGCATGATTTCAATTTCCACAACTCCAGGTTTAGGTTGGGGTTGACTTTCAAGGATTTCTTCAAACGTCTCTTCAGGTTTTTCCTCAATCACTTGAGATTCTTCTACAACTTCTTCTGAAACTTCAGTTACTTCTGGCATTTCTCCAGAAACAATTTCTTTTTCTGCTTTGACTTCAGAAGGTTGAATGTCTTCTTCAAGTTCTGTTACTACCTCACTGATTTCAGTGGGAGATTCTCCCTCAACTTCTTCAGATATTTCAGTTACTTCCGGCATTTCTCCAGTACCAATTTCTTTTTCTGCTTCGACTTCAGAAGGTTGAATGCCTTCCTCAATTTCTGTTACTACTTCACTGATTTCAGTGGGAGATTCTCCCTCAACTTCTTCGGATATTTCAGTTACTTCCGGCATTTCTCCAGTAACAATTTCTTTTTCTGCTTCGACTTCAGAAGGTTGAATGCCTTCCTCAATTTCAGTTACTACATCACTGATTTCAGTGGGAGATTCTTCTTCAACTTCTTCAGAGACTTCAGTTACTTCCGGCATTTCTCCAGAAACAATTTCTTTTTCTGCTTCGACTTCAGAAGGTTGAAAGTCTACCTCAATTTCTGTTAGTACCTCACTGATTTCAGTGGGAGATTCTCCCTCAACTTCTTCAGATACTTCAGTTACTTCCGGCATTTCTTCAGTAACAATTTCTTTTTCCGCTTTGACTTCAGAAGGTTGAATGTCTTCCTCAATTTCTGTTACTACCTCACGGATTTCAATGACAGTTTCTTCAACTTCTTCAGAGACTTCAGTTACTTCCGACATTTCTTCAGTAACAATTGCTTTTTCTGCTTCGACTTCAGAAGGTTGAATGTCTTCCTCAATTTCTGTTACTACTTCACTGATTTCAGTGGGAGCTTCTTCCTCAACTTCTTCAGAGATTTCAGTTACTTCCGGCATTTTTGCAGAAACAATCTCTTTTTCTGCTTCGACTTCAGAAGGTTGAATGTCCTCCTCAATTTCTGTTACTACTTCACTGATTTCAGTGGGAGTTTCTTTGTCAACTTCTTCAGAGACTTCAGTTACTTCCGGCATTTCTCCAGAAACAATTTCTTTTTCTCCTTCGACTTCAGAAGGTTGAATGTCTTCCTTCATTTCTGCTACTACCTCACTGATTTCAGAGGGAGATTCTTCTTCAACTTCTTCAGAGACTTCAGTTACTTCCGGCATCTGTTCAGTAACAATTTCTTTTTCTGCTTCGACTTCAGAAGGTTGAAAGTCTACCTCAATTTCTGTTAGTACCTCACTGATTTCAGTGGGAGATTCTCCCTCAACTTCTTCAGATACTTCAGTTACTTCCGGCATTTCTTCAGTAACAATTTCTTTTTCTGCTTCGACTTCAGAAGGTTGAATGTCTTCCTCAATTTCGGTTACTACCTCACGGATTTCAATGACAGTTTCTTCAACTTCTTCAGAGACTTCAGTTACTTCCGACATTTCTTCAGTAACAATTGCTTTTTCTGCTTCGACTTCAGAAGGTTGAATGTCTTCCTCAATTTCTGTTAGTACCTCACTGATTTCAGTGGGAGCTTCTTCCTCAACTTCTTCAGAGATTTCAGTTACTTCCGGCATTTCTGCAGAAACAATCTCTTTTTCTGCTTCGACTTCAGAAGGTTGAATGTCCTCCTCAATTTCTGTTACTACTTCACTGATTTCAGTGGGAGTTTCTTTGTCAACTTCTTCAGAGACTTCAGTTACTTCCGGCATTTCTCCAGAAACAATTTCTTTTTCTGCTTCGACTTCAGAAGGTTGAATGTCTTCCTTCATTTCTGCTACTACCTCACTGATTTCAGAGGGAGATTCTTCTTCAACTTCTTCAGAGACTTCAGCTACTTCCGGCATTTGTTCAGTAACAATTTCTTTTTCTGCTTCAACTTCAGAAGGTTGAATGTCTTCCTCAATTTCTGTTACTACTTCACTGATTTCAGTGAGAGATTCGCCCTCAACTTCTTCAGAAGGTTGAATGTCTTCCTTCATTTCTGTTACTAACTCACTGATTTCAGTGGGAGCTTCTTCCTCAACTTCTTCAGAGACTTCAGTTACTTCCGGCATTTCTCCAGCAACAATTTCTTTTTCTGCTTCGACTTCAGATGGTTGAATGTCTTCCTCAATTTCTGTTACTACTTCACTGATTTCAGTGAGAGATTCGCCCTCAACTTCTTCAGAGACATCAGTTACTTCCGACATTTCTTCAGTAACAATTGCTTTTTCTGCTTCGACTTCAGAAGGTTGAATGTCTTCCTCAATTTCTGTTAGTACTTCACTGATTTCAGTGGGAGCTTCTTCAACTTCTTCAGAGACTTCAGTTACTTCCGACATTTCTTCAGTAACAGTTGCTTTTTCTGCTTTGACTTCAGAAGGTTGAATGTCTTCCTCAATTTCTGTTACTACCTCACTGGTTTCAGTGGGAGCTTCTTCCTCAACTTCTTCAGAGACTTCAGTTACTTCCGGCATTTCTCCAGAAACAATTTCTTTTTCTGCTTCGACTTCAGAAGGTTGAATGTCCTCAATTTCTGTTACTACTTCACTGATTTCAGTGGGAGTTTCTTTGTCAACTTCTTCAGCGACTTCAGTTACTTTCGGCATTTCTCCAGAAACAATTTCTTTTTCTGCTTCGACTTCAGAAGGTTGAAGGTCTTCCTTCATTTCTGTTACTACCTCACTGATTACAGAGGGAGATTCTTCTTCAACTTCTTCAGAGACTTCAGTTACTTCCGGCATTTCTGCAGAAACAATTTCTTTTTCTGCTTTGACTTCAGAAGGTTGAATGTCTTCCTCAATTTCTGTTACTACCTCATTGATTTCAGTGGGAGTTTCTTTGTCAACTTCTTCAGAGATTTCAGTTACTTCCGGCATTTCACCAGAAACAATTTCTTTTTCTGCTTCAACTTCAGAAGGTTGAATGTCTTCCTCAATTTCTGTTACTACTTCACTGATTTCAGTGAGAGATTCTCCCTCAACTTCTTCAGATACTTCAGTTACTTCCGACATTGCTTCAGTAACAATTGCTTTTTCTGCTTCGACTTCAGACAGTTGAATGTCTTCCTCAATTTCAGTTACTACTTCACTGATTTCAGTGGGAGATTCTCCCTCAACTCCTTCAGATACTTCAGTTACTTCCGGCATTTCTCCAGTAACAATTTCTTTTTCTGCTTCGACTTCAGAAGGTTGAATGTCTTCCTCAATTTCTGTTAGTACTTCACTGATTTCAGTGGGAGCTTCTTCAACTTCTTCAGAGACTTCAGTTACTTCCGACATTTCTTCAGTAACAGTTGCTTTTTCTGCTTCGACTTCAGAAGGTTGAATGTCTTCCTCAATTTCTGTTAGTACCTCACTGATTTCAGTGGGAGATTCTCCCTCAACTTCTTCGGATACTTCAGTTACTTCCGACATTTCTGCAGAAACAATTGCTTTTTCTGCTTCGACTTCAGAAGGTTGAATGTCTTCCTCAATTTCTGTTACTACTTCACTGATTTCAGTGGGAGATTCGCCCTCAACTTCTTCAGATACTTCAGTTATTTCTGGCATTTCTTCAGTAATGATTTCTTTGATTTTCTCCTCAGTTACTAATTCTTCTTCTGGTTGAGTTGGCATGAATTTCATCTCCACAACTTCAGGTTTAGGTTGGGGTTGAATTTCAAGGACTTCTTGAAATGTCTCTTCAGGTTTCTCCTCAATCTCCTCTTCAACTACCTCTTCCACAATTTGAGTTTTTTCGTAAGTTACTGTTTCTTCCTCTGGTTCAGTTGGCATGATTTCAATCTCCACAATCTCGGATTTAGGTTGGGGTTGAATCTCAAGGACTTCTTCAAATGCCTCCATGGGTTTTTCCTCAATTTCCTCTTCAATTACTTCTTTCTCTTCCAAAACTTCAGTGATTGCTATAGTTTCCTCATGTGTTACTGTTTCTTCTTCGGGTTGAGCTGGCATGAATTCGATCTCCACAACTTCAGGTTTAGGTTGGGGTTGAACTTCAAGGATTTCTTCAAATGTGTCTTCAGGTTTTTCCTCAATCTCCTCTTCAACTGTCTCTTCCACAATTTCAGTTACTTCAACTGTTTTTTCATAAGTTACTATTTCTTCCTCTGGTTGAGTAGGCATGAATTCGATCTCCACAACTTCAGGTTTAGGTTGTGGTTGAATTTCAAGGACTTCTTGAATGGTCTCTTCGGGTTTTTCCTCAATCTCCTCTTCAAGTACCTCTTCCACGATTTCAGTTACTTCAGCTGTTTCTTCGGAAGTAATTGTTTCTTCTTCTGGTTTAGCTGGCATGAATTCAATCTCCACAACTTGAGGTTTAGTTTGGGGTTGAATTTCAAGAGTTTCTTCAAATGTCCCTTCATGTTTTTCCCCAATCTCCTCTCCAACTATCTCTTCCTCTTCCATAATTTCAGTGACTTCAACTGTGTCTTCATAAGTTACTGTTTCTTCTTCTGTTTCTAGTATTTCTTCAAATGTCTCTCCAGATTTCTCCTCAACATCTTCAACTATCGCTTTCTCTCCTACGACTTCCGTTGTATCTAAAGTTTCTCCATAAATTATTGTCTCTTCTTCAGGTTGAGTTGGTATAAATTCAATCTCCACAATTTCAGGTTTGCCCTGAGGTTGGATTTCAAGAACATCAGCAAATTTCTCTTTGGGTTTCTCTGGAATACCCAGTTCTTCAACTGAACTTTTCTCGAGAATTTCTGGCTCTGTTGGTTTTGTAGCTTCAAAGGTTTCTCGGAATGTAATCACAGTTTCAATCCCCTTTGGTGGAATTTCAAGCTCCAGGATTTCAGTTTCTGGTGGGAGCTTGATATCAAGAACGTCTTCCAATGTCCCTGAAGGAGTATCCTCTTCAAAAGTCTCTTGTATAACTTCAGTGAATTCCATAGTTTCCACATGAGTTTCTTCCGGTTGAGTAGATATGAATTCAATCTCCATGACTGTAGGTTCAGGCTGCGGATGAATTTCGATAATTTCTTCAAATGTCTCTTTGGGTTTCCCCTCAGTTACTTGCACTACCTCTTTTTCTCCTACAACTTCAGTTATTTCTCCAGTATCATCATGTGGTAGATCTTCTTCAGGTTGAGTTGGCAAAAGATCCATTTCAGTGACTTGTGGTGCAGGTTGTGGATGAATTTCGACAACGACTTGGTCTGTCACTTCTGTTTTTTCCGGAACACCACCAGCGGTTTGATATGATTGGTCAGTTATTTGAATTGTTTTCTCAGAAGTGTCTTCAGGTCCAGGAGATTGGTCTTCATCTGATGGAGTTGGTGTAACTTTCACATCTACAAGTTCAGGTTTGGGTTGCGGATGCATTTCGATGATTTCTTCAAATGTCTCTCTCAAATCAGTTATTTCCACAGTTTCCTCGTAAGTTACAGTTTCTTCTTCTGGTTGAGTTGACTTGAATTCAATCTCCACAACTTCAGGTTTAGGCTGGGGCTGAATTTCAAGGATTTCTTCAAATGTCTCTTCCGGTTTTTCCTCAATTTCCTCTTCAACAACCTCTTCCTCTTCGACAACTTGGGTGATTTCTACAGTTTCCTCATGAGTTACTTCTTCTTCTGGTCGAGTTGGCATGAATTCAATCTCCACAACTTCCTGTTGAGGTTCGGGTTGAATTTCCAGAGTTTCTTCAAATGTCCCTTCATGTTTTTCCCCAATCTCCTCTCCAACTATCTCTTCCTCTTCCATAATTTCAGTGACTTCAACTGTGTCTTCATAAGTTACTGTTTCTTCTTCTGTTTCTAGTATTTCTTCAAATGTCTCTCCAGATTTCTCCTCAACATCTTCAACTATCGCTTTCTCTCCTACGACTTCCATTGTATCTACAGTTTCTCCATAAATTATTGTCTCTTCTTCAGGTTGAGTTGGTGTAAATTCAATCTCCACAATTTCAGGTTTGCCCTGAGGTTGGATTTCAAGAACATCAGCAAATTTCTCTTTGGGTTTCTCTGGAATACCCAGTTCTTCAACTGAACTTTTCTCGAGAATTTCTGGCTCTATTGGTTTTGTAGCTTCAAAGGTTTCTCGGAATGTAATCACAGTTTCAGCCCCCTTTGGTGGAATTTCAAGCTCCAGGATTTCAGTTTCTGGTGGGAGCTTGATATCAAGAACGTCTTCCAATGTCCCTGAAGGAGTATCCTCTTCAAAAGTCTCTTGTATAACTTCAGTGAATTCCATAGTTTCCACATGAGTTTCTTCCGGTTGAGTAGATATGAATTCAATCTCCATGACTGTAGGTTCAGGCTGCGGATGAATTTTGATAATTTCTTCAAATGTCTCTTTGGGTTTCCCCTCAGTTACTTGCACTACCTCTTCTTCTCCTACAACTTCTGTTATTTCTCCAGTATCATCATGTGGTAGATCTTCTTCAGGTTGAGTTGGCAAAAGATCCATTTCAACGACTTGTGGTGCAGGTTGTGGATGAATTTCGACAACGACTTGGTCTGTCTCTTCTGTTTTTTCCGGAACACCACCAGCGGTTTGATATGATTGGTCAGTTATTTGAATTGTTTTCTCAGAAGTGTCTTCAGGTCCAGGAGATTGGTCTTCATCTGATGGAGTTGGTGTAACTTTCACATCTACAAGTTCAGGTTTGGGTTGCGGATGCATTTCGATGACTTCTTCAAACGTCTCTCTCAAATCAGTCATTTCCACAGTTTCCTCGTAAGTTACAGTTTCTTCTTCTGGTTGAGTTGACTTGAATTCAATCTCCACAACTTCAGGTTTAGGTTGGGGTTGAATTTCAAGAATTTGTTCAAATGTCTCTTCAGGTTTTTCCTCAATCTCTTCTTCAACTACCTGTTCCTCTTCCACAACTTCCGTGACTTCAACTGTTTCTTCAGAAGTTACTGTTTCTTCTGCTTGAGTTGGCATAAATTCAACCCCCACAACTTCAGGTTTAGGTTGCAGATGAAGTTCAAGAACTTCTTCAAATGTCTCTTTTGATTTATCTGGACTACCCAGCTCTTCTTTATCAGGAATTGGCACTCTTGATTTTGTGACTACAAGTGTTTGTCTGTATGTAATTATGGTTTCAGGCTCTTGTGGCCGAATTTCAAGCTCCAAGATATCGGTCTCGGGCAAAGTAACGTGGAGTATTCGTGCTCCAACAGTATCAGCATCAGTATCCTCTTCAAAAGTCTCTTGTACAACCTCTGTGAATTCTAGAGTTTCCACATGAGTTTCTTCTGACTGAGTTGACATGAATTCAATCTCTACAACTCCAGGTTTAGGTTGTGGTTGTATTTCAATGATTTCTTCAAATGTCTTCTTAAGTTTTTCCTCAATCTCCTCTTCAACTACCTCATCCACAACTTCAGTGACTGCAACTGTCTTTTCGTCTGTTACTGTTTCTTCTTCCGGTTGAGTTGGCATGAATCCAATCTCTATCACTTCAGATTTGGGCTGCATTTCAAGGAATTCTTCAAATGTCTCTTCAGGTTTTTCCTCAATATTCTCAACTACCTCTTCCTCATAACCCTCTTTTCCTTCTTCTGGTTGAGTTGGCATAGTTTCAAAATCCACAACTTCAGGTTCAGGTTTTGGCTTAATTTCTACAAGTTTTTCAGAAGTCTCCTCCGGTTTCCCAGCAGTTTCATCTAAGAGTTCAGTTATCTCAATGGTTTCTTCAAACTTTTCTTCCGGTTCAGAGGGCTCATCTTCCCCAGAATATTCGATAATCTCTGGAAATTCACTTGAAATAATTTCCTCTCTGGTCTCAACAGTTTCATGGACCGTGGTAATGGTATCTAATCTGGCAGGTTGAAACTCAATTTCTATTTCGATTGGTTGATCCTTCTCCCCAGTCAACACCTGTGGGGATTTACCAGCATCATCCAAAATCTGCCAGGGTGTCATGTGAACGACATCTTTCTCAGCTTCGGTGTCGAGGACTCCACTTTCCAGTGGCTGTTGCACAGGCATCATCTCTCTAGTAGTTAATAATTCATCCGTAGATTCACCTGGATGAATTTCAATAACTTCTCTGTAGGAGATATGCATTTCTGACGTATCTGTCTCTGTTTCGGCAGTAACCAGTGTTAAAATGTCCGGTTTTGTTTCTTCAACTTCAGAGGTAAGCTGATCTGGGAAGACTATTGAATCAGGAATAGCCTCTTCAACCTGATCTTTCGGTTGATAATCTTTTCCAACCTGATCTTCTGGTTGTTTGTCCTTTTCAACCTGATCTTCTGGCTGTTTATCCTCTTCAACCTGATCTTCTAGTTGTTTATTATCCTCTTCAACCTGATCTTCTGGTTGTTTGTCCTCTTCAACCTGATCTTCTGCTTCATAAACTGTCTTTTCTTCAGTTTCTTCCTCTTCTAAATGGCTCCCTTCGTCCGACTCTGGACTGGTTTCAGAGTCCGATCTCTTGGGTGATTCTGATATTTCTTCTTCTGGTAAGAAATGCTCCTCAACCTCTGTCGTCATCTCAAAAGTCTCTTTGTATGTTGTTATGGTTTCTGTTCTGGAGGGTGTAAATTGTATTTCAATGAGGTCTGATAATTCATGGGGCAAAAGTTCCAGTTCACCCGTGAAAGTTTCTGCTTCTGATACTGGACGGTCATCACTCATTCTAGTTTGCTCGGACACCTCCAAAACCTCCTTGTAACGGATATCCACCTCTGTCTTGACAGGTACTACTTCTCTGTCTGTAATTCCAAGTTGTTCTTGTTCTCTAACCTGTATTTGGTCTACACTTGTATCTTCAGTGAAAACTGATTTATCCTTTTCCGTTTTATCCCTTTTCTCAACAGTAATGCTCATACTTTCCTGAACACCGATAACCGACAGTTGTTCAGAAGGCGCAATTTCAATATCCACTGGTTGCAGAACTGGTTCTATATCGATCCCTTCCACGAAGCTTTCCCTCTCCGTGATGCCCGGGAAATCTTCCTGCTCTACTTGGCTTAGACTTGCATCTTCAGCGAGAACCGATTTATCCTTTTCTGTTTTATCCCTTTTCTCAACAGTGATGCTCATGTCTTCCCGAACACCAATAACCGATAGTTGCTTGGAAGGAGCAATTTCAATACCCACTGGCTGAAGAACTGGTTCAATATCAACCCCTTCTACAAAGCTTTCCCTTTCAGAGATACTCGGGAAATCCTCTTGGAATTCAGTTATGGATCTGGTCACCTTATCCCCGACCAGACCAATATCCTCCTTTAATGTCATCTCAGTTTCGGTTGTTGGAGTTGGCATTTCTATTTCAACAGCGCCCAGCTTTGGTGGGATATCAATTCCTTCAGTGAACATTTCTTGCTCTGTAACTTCCGGAATTTCATCCATTTCTCCAGTTATCCTTGTTGTTTCTCGCTCATCAATCATACCCACATCTCCTTTCATGGTCGATTTCTTCCGAGTTTCGGCCATCGCAATTCCTACTTCTATTCCATCATAATCGGGTTGAAGATCAAAACCTTCAGTGAACCTTTCCGTTGAGAAAATTTCTGGCAAATCCTCTTTTTCCTCTGTTATACTTCGGGTTTCTTTGTCACCAACTATACCAACATCTTCTCTCAAGGTCAGCTCGGTTTCAGTTTTTGGTGGTGACATTTCAAGTTCAACTTTCCCAAGTCGAGGTGAAATATCAAGCCCTTCAGTGAAAGCTCCTTGTTCCTTCACTTCTAAAGCCTCATCAGTTTCTTCGGTTATTCTTCGGGTTTCTTTGTCATCACCTACTTCAACATCTTCTTTCAAGGTCAGTTCAGTTTCAGTTTTTGGTGGTGACATTTCAAGTTCAACTTTTCCAAGTCTCGGTGAAATATCAAGCCCTTCAGTGAAAACATCTTGTTCTTTGATTTCTGGAGTTTCATCGGTTTCTTCAGTTATCTTCCTGGTTTCGCTGTCATCAACTACATCAACATCTTCTTTCAATGTCAGTACAGTTTCAGTTATTGGAGGGGACATTTCAAGTTCAACTTTGGCAGGTTTCGGTGAAATATCAAGCCCTTCAGTGAAAACGTCTTGTTCCGTGATTTCTGGAGTTTCATCAGTCTCTTCGGTTACTGTTCTGGTTTCTTTGTCATCACCTACTTCAACATCTTCTTTCAAGCTCAGTTCAGTTTCAGTTATTGGTGGTGATATTTCAAGTTCAACTTTGCCAAGTTTTGGCGAAATATCAAGCCCTTCAGTGAAAATATCTTGTTCTTTGATTTCTGGAGTGTCATCCATTTCTTCAGTCACTGTTCTGGTCTCTTTGTCATCACCTACATCAATATCTTCTTTCAAAGTCAGTTCAGTTTCCATTTTTGGTGGTAACATTTCAAGTTCAACTTTTCCAAGTCCCGGTGAAATATCAAGCCCTTCAGTGAAAACTTCTTGTTCCTCGATTTTTGGAGTATCGTCAGTTTCTTCAGTAATCTTCCTGGTTTCTTTGTCATCACCGACTTCAACATCTTCTTTTAAGGTCAAATGGGTTTCAGTTGTTGGTGGTGACATTTCAAGATCAACTTGACTAGATTTGGGTACAACATCAAGACCTTCAGTGAACATTTCTGTTTCTGATTCTGTTGGATAAAGGTCAAGGTCATCCCTCACATCCTGGAATTCTTCATCTCCGGTAGAAACCTCTTCCACTACAAGCTCCTCCAACTCTTCTATCGAGAGCTCCTCTTCAGTAGATAAACCTTCTTCACTGGAAACTTTCTCATATTCTTGCTTATCTTCTTCAAATTCCACGAAGTATGGCTTTTCCTCTGATACCTCTTTCTCTTGCTCAAACGCGTCAACTTCAGGGAAGTCAACACGCTCCTCGATCAGCTCGACGATCTCTGCTTCTTTGTCTGGGACTCCCGGCTCCGTTGTTTCTGTCAGAGCCTCCTCCTCTAAAGCTTCAGTTGTTGTCTCACTGGGTATTTCAATCTCAATCTGTGTCATTGTCGGTAAATCAAAATCTTTATCGGCTAGTTTAGCCTCTGCCTCCTCAGTTTGCCTAATATCTGCCGTTTCTTCCTCCAAAATCGTTTCCTCTTGCTCAAGAACAGGTGCTTTTAAGGGTAAATCTTCCTGATCTGTTAGCGCAAGGTCAAGGTCAGGCAGTTCAACTTGACGTGGTTCATCCTTCAACAGATCAATGACAAGGTAGATTTAGGCATGGTCAAACTTTCCGGTTAGACCATGCACAGCGGAGCACATTGACACAGCCAACTGATAAGGACACTGATAAGGTCTTTTCGGTAAGACCCATATATAAACATGCACAGTACAGCAGTGTGAAACAGCTGGGATGACGTGTTCGATACGCAGCGCAAAAATATAATACAGTCACAAAAAATCGCACGTGCTAAAATGTTCAGCTATTTTCATGATGCTGGGGGCAAGGGTGAGGAAACCACTCTCCACAACAACACAAAACTGAGATCAGAGACAGGAAACCACTCTCCACAACAACACAAAACTGAGATCAGAGACCGTATGCTACACTTGGTTAGATATGTATGTTGTTATATACAATGGGGTGTTATTGTGTTATATACAATTGGGTGTTATTGTGCTCGATGTTGACTATAGCATGTAGCACCCTAAAACCCTAGAATGGCATTGCCCACAAATAGTGTGGACTATTCCATACAAGGTCCATAGGGGTGATTGGCACAAATGACACGTAAATTAGCACATATAAAGCACCGATTCGTTTCAAATGTCACATTTGCTCAATAAATTGCTCTGGTTTCTGTGACGTTAGGAGCATTTTTGTTTTTAAAGTTTTGTTAGAAATCGATACCAGGTTCACTTAAGGTCATTCAACTCAAGCTTAAAACCAGAAGCTACCAAACGAAGTTGCTGTGACTGTTACACATTGCAAGATTTGGCAATGTGTTCACTGTTGCCCAGTTTCGAGTCTCTGGTACTTGTGAAGTTAATAGATTTTAGATCTTAAGCACATCAAAAGCACATCAGCATTAAAGCCAGATTTTAAACTTAAAGAGAGTTTAACAATTTAAGTCAATATCTTCATATTCTGATCGTAGTTTTGTCAAACTTTCAAAATTACAAGTAAATAAATCTCTCGATTTTTTACGATTTGCCAATATAACAGCTACATGTATAGTATGTTGACCATTGTTTGACCAATATCAGTGAAGATTGTGATACTACTGGGATTCATCCACTACTGTTTAACCAGAGAATCAGAAAGAAGACAGAAACTAGGATAGGTTCAACTACTGTCTTGTCTACTACCATGCCAACATGTGAGGAAATTGAAACTTACCGTGATCTGAGCAGTAGCTGTCACGTCATCCGTCGTGTCCGGAATCTCTTCCCGCAGCGTGACCTCGGCACTCTCGGGGGCAGTGGCTTCAAATGTCACCTCAGTCACAGGGTACTCTTGCGCTGGGATCTCCACTTGTTCCTCCACCTCTGGAGCAGTGGCTTCCTCGAAGACAAACTCTGCTTGTACATCCTCCGGAACCTCCTCCTCTGGAACCTCCTCCTCAGCTTGTACATCCTCTGGAACCTCCTCCTCCTCAGACAGAATCTCCTCCTCCAGTTCCACAATGGCTTCAACTTCCTCTGGAGCTTTCTCTTCCTCCATCGGAATGTCAAACGTCTCCTCCACTTCTGCTGTGGGTTCTTCTTGCACAGTGGTGTCAGGGATTTCCTGTAAAGTGAATGTTGCTTCCTCCTCGGTGGTTTCTCTCTCAGAGGTGGAGATCTCCACCTGCACCTCGTCAGTTCGACTGATCTGCTTCATGACCTTGACCTCCTCTCGTGCCTGAAAGTACAAGTTATACCCGAAGTTAAATCCATGACACACAGAATAACCGTTGAGCATCTTAATTTACAGGATAGTAACGTTCCCCAGAACCACAACAATCAATCAAGTAATTTTGAGAATTTTACAAATACTGCCTGTATCACATTTTCAGGAAATCTGTTCACAATAAAAGAAAATCTCTTAATTTGCATGTTCTTTTCAAAGCACATGTAACGACGTTGAGTTTCCAATGTTGTAACGTAGTAACATTGGGACTGGCCTCTATAATTTATATGACTCAAAATTGTCAGAGTGAAATTCGTTTTGGTGAATTTGACTCACATTTTGGTTGGATTCTCATGAAATTTCAAGATAAAAATACACAAATCATGTTCAGATGAAGGGAGAAATTTCACAGTTCTGAGAGAATATTGGCTTTGACACATTGCCGAAAAATGTGAGACAGACAGTAGTATAGAGGTACCACAGGTTAACCTGGTCCTGCAGATACTTAAACCTGGCACATCAGTGAAGATATGAGGAACATTTCATGACAGTTCACCAATATAAGAAAGAGAAGGAAATGGTAAATTGGTGCCAAACCATCCGTCTTAGGGCACAATTTGTTCATGAGATTTAGATGTGCTAAGTATTAATTTTCTGATGCTAACACTGGCACATAACTAAAGAATCTGGTACTGGTGTGTTATCTATGGACGGAAAAATACATTAATACCTTGTAACCTCGGAATGCAGCCTGTATTTTAATGGCTGCCTGTTCCACGTCAGGTTGGTCCAGATCTTCTTCTATCTCCTCTTCCTCCTTGGAGCTGATTGTACTCGCCTCTGATGGCAGTTCTGTCAGGGATGACAAAAATTTAAATATTCATACCACAGTCACAACATTTAAATATTGGTACAACAGTTAAAACAGATAAGAGAAATACAACCAATGATAACACAAGAAACAATACTAGAGTGACTATACGACCCCTTGATATCACTGATACTGATAATGGGTGTGGGAATACTGCTGGCGTACTGACAATAAGTCACATGACCCCACAGGCTGATATGTTTTGCCCAATGAAATCACAAGGATTAAGATTGATTTCTGTGATGTCCTGTATCTCAGCCAGGCTTTTATTGTAGCTGTTCATGTGGTCGCCTTGACTGGATGACCACATAATCTCTAGCACCAGTTTAAGATAGCGTGAAAGCAAAATAATCCGGGCACGATTTTAGATGGCTAATAATAAGCTCAATTCATGGCTAACTATGACATGTATGATGCTGAGATTGATCAAGCCTTCAATATTACAGAAACTGAAAGTGAAAGTGAGAATGGTAGTACGACTCTCATAATTGAACCACTTCCATAATTGAACCACTTCCATCAGATAATATTCAGGGTCCAGACATAACAAATCCAGTCTCGCTGGACAGGTTTCGGTTCTGGATTATGAAGCCCCCAATTATGAACACACTCGTAGTCCTGTTCTTTCTTGTGAATTCGGCATCGCATATTATATGGAATATATTTTTAGAGCAGTTATCACTCAAAATAGTGTTTACATTTGTGTTTGTCTTCTGAACCAAATAAACCCAGCACCGGATCCTGTATTGTCATTTAGTATTCAGAGTACAAGTGTTTCCAAAAATTGTGCAAATAACAACTAACCTTCAACAGTGAGAGTGGCAGTACACTGTACTTCTCCAAAACTGTTCACCGCCTTGACGATGTAGGTGCCGCTGTCTTCAACAAAGGCTTCTGGGAGTTTGAGGGTATGTACACCCTCATCTTCTGGGAGGATGTAATAGACTTCACCATGTTTGATGGGCTGACCGTCGTGGTACCACATGATGCTCGGAGTGGGTTGACCTTTGACCTTGCATACAAATTCAGCCGGCTGACCCTCTTTGACGATGACATCAGAGATGGTGATCTCAAACTCGGGAGCGACTTCCTCTGGTTTCTCCACCTGTAAATATGGTTCACAGTTTCATTCTATTCAACATGTAATGTTTTTACCAAGACAAAGTATACTATCTTTTTTTCCAGTTAAACACATGAAATTCCATTCTCCAGCCATTTTGACCCCATGCTCAATGCATATCTGAGACCAAGGCAAGTCAATTAACCTTTCAGCTTATTGTCATTCCATTGGGTTTATCCAGCTTATGGAAGAAATCTTGTAAGCCATGGGACACCAGTGCCCTCTATCTAATTGCAAAGGGGAGCAGATCTTGTAAGCCACATGTGGAACACCCATGTTCACCCTCTATCTCACTGAATTACAATACTTCAATTGATGAATAGTCATATCCTTATACTGTATTTCAAGGAGATAGAGGGCACTGGTGTTCCATGGGTTACAAGATTTGCTCCCCTTTACCATGAGATATAGGGCACTGGTGTTCCATGGGTTACAAGATTTGCTCCCCTTTACCATGAGATATAGGGCACTGGTGTTCCATGGGTTACAAGATTTGCTCCCCTTTACCATGAGATATAGGGCACTGGTGTTCCATGGGTTACAAGATTTGCTCCCCTTTACCATGAGATATAGGGCACTGGTGTTCCATGGGTTACAAGATTTGCTCCCTTTACCATGAGATATAGGGCACTGGTGTTCCATGGTTACAAGATTTGCTCCCCTTTACCATGAGATATAGGGCACTGGTGTTCCATGGGTTACAAGATTTGCTCCCCTTTACCATGAGATATAGGGCACTGGTGTTCCATGGGTTACAAGATTTGCTCCCCATTACCATGAGATATAGGGCACTGGTGTTCCATGGGTTACAAGATTTGCTCCCCTTTACCATGAGATATAGGGCACTGGTGTTCCATGGGTTACAAGATTTGCTCCCTTACCATGAGATATAGGCATGGTTCATGGTTACAAGATTTGCTCCCCTTTGCCATGAGATATAGGGCACTGGTGTTCCATGGGTTACAAGATTTGCTCCCCTTTGCCATGAGATAGAGGGCAGTGGTGTTCCATGGTTTACAAGATTTTCTCCCCTTTACCATGAGATTGAGGGCAGTGGTATTTCATGGCTTAAAAGATCTGCTCCTCTTTGCCATGAGATAGAGGGCAGTGGTGTTCCATGGGTTACAAGATTTGCTCCCCTTTGCCATGAGATAGAGGGCAGTGGTGTTCCATGGTTTACAAGATTTTCTCCCCTTTACCATGAGATTGAGGGCAGTGGTATTTCATGGCTTAAAAGATCTGCTCCTCTTTGCCATGAGATAGAGGGCAGTGGTGTTCCATGGGTTACAAGATTTGCTCCCCTTTGCCATGAGATAGAGGGCAGTGGTGTTCCATGGTTTACAAGATTTTCTCCCCTTTACCATGAGATTGAGGGCAGTGGTATTTCATGGCTTAAAAGATCTGCTCCTCTTTGCCATGAGATAGAGGGCAGTGGTGTTCCATGGGTTACAAGATTTGCTCCCCTTTGCCATGAGATAGAGGGCAGTGGTGTTCCATGGTTTACAAGATTTTCTCCCCTTTACCATGAGATTGAGGGCAGTGGTATTTCATGGCTTAAAAGATCTGCTCCTCTTTGCCATGAGATAGAGGGCAGTGGTGTTCCATGGGTTACAAGATTTGCTCCCCTTTGCCATGAGATAGAGGGCAGTGGTGTTCCATGGTTTACAAGATTTTCTCCCCTTTACCATGAGATTGAGGGCAGTGGTATTTCATGGCTTAAAAGATCTGCTCCTCTTTGCCATGAGATAGAGAGCAGTGGAGTTACATGGGTTACATGCCATGCAGATTCAGTAGCAAGATATATGTCATTCATCAAGGGAACTATACCATTTACTTTGGTCTGTCATTGTATGCATATGTAAAGTACCGCTTCAACACTGGACTATCAGGAAGGCAGGCCCCGCCGCAGAGCGATTTTGAAAGTGGAGGGGTCGACTATCCCCGCATATCAGGCGAGGGTCCAGGGGCCGCCTGGGCCCTGGAAGCTCCAATACCCTAGATGGTGGGAGACAAGTTTTCAGCCATGTTGGGCATCCAAAGGTGATATCAGTTGGCCACAAATGATCACAAATTTGATGGTCAGAAAAAACCCCCAAAAAACTCGAAACATTAATGTAAATATGCATGGAGAATATTGACAGATGGGGAGGGGGATGGTGTTGGGTGGGGGAGGGGCTTAAGTTTCGGCTGAAGTGTATGATCCAGCGGCCTAATCCGTACTGCTGCAATTTTGTGAAGAAATGATTTATTTGACACAATAGTTGGAACTGATTCGACTCATGGTTCAACTTGTGAAGCACTCGCACTTCACATATGCAAAGAACATGAAGAAAGTACTGGCGACTGTAAACCGGGGAGCGAGTCCAAAAATATTATTTTAAGATTTCAGCTAAATTTTGAGCACAACCTATATTTATTTCAGTTTTGCCTTCAGTCCAAAAACAGAAGATGGAGGCTGCCAGTCGGCCTGGATTCTGTGAAATCGGGACTGGAGTGGTCAACTCTGTGGTTTCACACAGCTTGGGCAATGACTGAGCCATTATGATCAACCATGGTATCGGACATTAATTGGTCTGGTTTTGGTAACTGGGTTTCAGGTAATGAAGTCCTGTCATTTAACCTGATGAAGGATGGGGAGAAAATTACTTCATTCAAACATGGTTCTTGTGTCACAGAGTCTTTGTTAAAGGACATTGAAATATTCTAAATCCTTATTTCGGAGCGATATATATTCTGCAAATGTTTGCAAATTTGCCTGAAACAGGCCATTTACACGGGGTTTTCTGAAATACTCGTATGAACATTCGCAGAAACATCGCAAACCAGGATTTCCATGTTAACTTGTGAAGACCCTGTAAAACAACCTCTGCACCGACATGACTGACAAAAGACTGACTTAATTCATAAAATGCAATGCAAATTGTCAGTATACAAACTTCAATGGTCTTGAGGACTCCTCTAAAGTCGACCTGTTCAACTTCTTCCACCTCTTCCTCTTCCACGATCACCTCTTCGGTGACATCCTGCTCAAATTTCCTACAAACATAATTAATAGTTCACCATTAATACAGGGCAGGACAGTTCAATAAATCAGATTAAATAAAAGCTTCTGTGGTATGTATAAATACATTGCATTTTATGAGAAATAATGAGAGAATATTTATGACTCTTCCAGAAAGTATACAAGATACAAATTTTTATGATAATTCATGACTTCAATATTAGCTCATGACAATTCAGACATTTTCACCACCATGATAACAAGTAACAGTTATTTTGCATCACACAGCAGTTGAGAAGGCACTTACTTTGACTTGACCTGACTGCGTCGTAATAACGACCTGAAGTCCAGCTGTTCAACTTCATACGTTACACCGACTCGTGTTTGTCTGTAATACATGCCAATAACAATAGATAACATGCAAAGGTTCATGCACTTAAAGACACCAGGTTCATTCCACAGAACATAACTTTCGCAGACTGCTATGGGTGACTAACCACGCCAGTGTATCCATCCTAACCTATCGATTGATACACTGGCTCACTGGCTCGTGGGGATGGGAAAATTCTGGCATAGTTGGGATCAAAGGTTATTGGTGGCATGAATTGACTAATCCAAAGATAATTCATCGTTAATGCACCTCCCTCTTCCCGGAGTAGGTTTGATACTACGACATGAATCAAAGATGCCCACGTCAGTGAAGAATCCAGTTTTTTTTTTAGTTTTGATCAGACGGATTCATCAATGACAGCAGGAAGGAGAGTAGCCTACTAACTTATGAGGGGCACTATATATAATTCTGCCATGGAATTGAAAGCATTTATGACAAAGCCGGGTTCCCGTCCAGCCTGAAAAATATTTTTCCAGTACTTCGAAAGACCTAAATAAACATTTGTTTCAGGATCTTCAAGCACCTTTCAAGCATCAGAAATCGAGATTTCTTGCTTGCTCACATTCAGAAAGGTAACCAACTATATAATAAGATATTTTTTTATCAAGGCCAAAATTCAAAAATATTCCAGGACTGACATTAAAATCTGAAATTTCAAGTACTTTTAAGGCCTGAAATTTGGTAATATAAAATTCAAGAACTTTCCAGTTTTTCAAGCACTGGGGGAACTCTGCAAGGTGTGGAGTGGAGCTTTGCTGAAGATTCTGGCTTGTTCTGATAATGTGTCCACAGAAGGGATGATGACATGGTGTAGTAATACGTGGGGTGAAGGGTAAGTCTGAACTTGGCGGGACAAAATGGTTCATGTCAGACGGGATGAACAGGTTGAAGAGAACTACCTCTCTAAAATGGAGGTAAAAAAGGTTGTTTTCTACTCAATAACTTGATTTATTCATGATAACACTCCAAAATATTCTGGCGACTTGGATTGTATATATCATATATGTCATAATAGTGATTTTTCAATCAAAATGTGCATAGTCAAGCTTTTAATAGAGAAAAGATCAGGTTGTCTATTATTATGTGAACTGGATAGAATTTTTTTTTGATTTTTTTGTTTTTATAACGTCTGATGTGGATATATATTTCCATGGTCGCCTATGTCAGATTCATTATTTTGATATATTCTTGACTTTATTGGGCAAAAACTCTCTTTTTTTACCTCCATTTTAGAGAGGTACTTCTCTCTAATCTGATAAAGCCATTGTGTAGTAATATATGATGAAAGGGGGCAAAATACAGGTCATTAATACAGGTCATTAATACAGGTCATTTTCAGGGGATGAAACAGAGGTAAAATCAGGTAAAAAAAAAGCCTCATGCAAAAACACACACAATGTATTCATAATCACTATTCAGTAGGGTATCGGTACGAAATATGAACTTTGTTCACAGAATTATGTAATCAGTTGGAGCGATATGCAAGAGGTGGGAAAAATTCACGACGTCTGGTGAGTAAAAAGCAACCATATGACTATACAGCAAAGTATTCGTCGACACCTAACATTCAGACCCGAGAATACGGTGGATTCTCGAACGTAGCCTTAGTATCTCAGCCACGCTTTTATTGCAGCTGCATGTGGAGACTATGGAGTATCCACACGGCCCCTAGCACCAGCTTTATAAGAGCAATTAGATTAGCTAGCTCGGGAGCTGTGATGAGATCCGCTCAAACAACTCATCTGATGTTAATAGCTGAGCATCCAATGTCTGATGGAGAAAACCCCGGCTTAGCCGAGGTACAGTCCTAATAGCATGAATACTGGAATGTTTGCTTTCGGGCTCACTCAATGATAAATACAATAACAATACTGTCCATCCAGTTCAATGCAGGGCTTACACGATGTTATGTAGCCAATCAGAGGCTGTAATTTACACTTACGGCTCAGCTAACCAATCAAAATTTAGAACTGGTACTTTTGGTTCATCCAGTACCTCTATTGTGCAAGTCCACCATTGGCAGTTTAGTATGCAGATATATCGCATATTCTCCCAAAAAGGAGACAGGAGAATGCATACTGGGATTGAACTGAAACCAGTGAGGTCATGCTTTTCGCTCATGTATATATTTAGTTGAGAGGAAGAGGGGGGGGGGGAGAGGGAAGTAAAACCAAGCAGCAGGTATTCTCAGCCAACAAAATTTCAAAATTTATTATTTGAACGATGAGCTTAGAAAATTCAAGAGCACTAAGTAGTTCCAGGGAAAACAGTCATGCTTCATGCCTAATATACCATGTCCATACAGGAGAGATGAGCCATTACAAACACATGTATACATATACACACAGGCTAACATGTATAAATACTTACACTTCAATCTGTAATTGACCACGGAAATCACTCTCTTCATCTTCTACTTCTGAAAGTGAAAGTGACACAATCACAAGGATTCAATTCAACAAAATGAACAGATGAACAGGTGAACAGATGAACAGGTGAACAGGTGAACAGATGAACAGGTGAACAGGTGAACAGGTGAACAGGTGAACAGGTGAACAGGTGAACAGATGAACAGGTGAACAGATGAACAGGTGAACAGGTGAACAGGTGAACAGGTGAACAGATGAACAGGTGAACAGGTGAACAGGTGAACAGATGAACAGGTGAACAGGTGAACAGGTGAACAGGTGAACAGATGAACAGATGAACAGGTGAACAGATGAACAGGTGAACAGGTGAACAGGTGAACAGATGAACAGGTGAACAGATGAACAGATGAACAGGTGAACAGATGAACAGGTGAACAGGTGAACAGATGAACAGGTGAACAGATGAACAGGTGAACAGATGAACAGGTGAATCAGAAAATGAATGGAAATCTGAGGATGCAGATCTAAAGCTGTATGTTCTGTATGGGATCGGGCAATGCATTGATTAAGTGTAGCATGATGTAAAGTAGTTCCAGAATATATGAGGGTATGGGGTTGGGCGCAGCTTATTCTACGAGATAGTGGGAGGAACTCAGTGCCCTGGGGTTGGGGACATGCTCCCGAGGGTAGTGGGTGGGTTCAATAAATGCAGCATTATGTAAGCTTCCAGAATATATGAGAGTATGGAGTCAGGCAAGAATTAGTTTAGGAGATAGAGGGTGGGGATCAGTGCCCTGGGGGTGGCAACATGCTCCCAAGGGTAGTGAATGGGTTGAATACGTGTAGCATGATGTTATCTGCCATAATATATGACGGTTTGGGGTCGGGCTGAATTTATGAGACAGAGGGTGGAGCTCAGTGCCCAAGGGGTGGGGACATGATCCCAAGAGTAGTGGGCGTGTTGAATAAGTGTAGCATGATGTAAGTTCCCAGAATATAGGCGAAAGCCAGTCAACCAACCAGCCAGACATCCTCAATCTATATAACAGATTTGATTTGTCCAAATATTGATCAGTACATAAGACAGTGACAGCACAAGAGTTAGATCTGATGTTCAGTACCCAGCCATCGTCCATTAACAACTAGTGCATCCATAATGAAGGGTTACAGAATTCCCCCACTTCTTGAATACCCTATGGACTCAATGTTAATACTGGGTAACTGCATGCTGACAACACTGCAGTGACAATTCCCCCCCCAACCGCCACGAGGGCAAAGAATAACCATATATCACGTCCTATGAATGACAGATCGAGACAGACTCTCCGTACATCTAACGGATGACCCAATAAAATGTTTAAATTGAGTAGCACCATGAGAGACCACCCCCCTCCCAACACTCCAATAAAAATACTTAATGAACTTACTGCTGACAATGAGTGACACAGTGACGGATTCCTCCCCTTGGTCATTTTTGGCGGTGACCTTGTACGTCCCGCTGTCCTCGGGTCGGGCGTCCTTCAAGGTCAAAGAGACATGGTACATGTGGACATCTTTGGTTAGGGTTGTCTGGAATCTCTCATCATCTGGACCAATGGGAACGTTGTCCTTGGACCAGAAAATCTGTATCCAATGAAAATCCATTTATTCATTTTATCAACTTTATTCAATTTCTGTAACCGAAATAATTTTAATTGCATATGTCATCTTGGACATTAACCCATCACCGAAAAGGGTCAAAACTACCATTAAATATCAGAATCAGGAATTCCAGAGCAAATCATTCTGATAAAAGCGCAAAAACTGATCATAACTGATCATTTTTAAGAGGGTTCAAAAAGTATATTTTTCTATGTGTAAATCATCACCTAAAGCTGTGGTGACCTGACAAATTAACATGGTTCATAAAGCAGTACATGATGCATACATCTTATAATTTTCCGAATTTCTTTTTGGCGTAAAATTTGAATGACACATTGGGAAAACAAAGCTTAATTGGCAGGTTAACATTTGGCTGAATTCTCTCACATAACTTTGGGCATTTGAACGATGACTATCGCCAGCTAAAATTATTTCCCCATATATTGGGATTGAGAGAAATTGGATTTAATGACTCAAAAATTGTCACCAGAAGCTGGACTGCTGCATAGTGAGGCATGTCCAGAACCTGTCCATTGTTATCGAATTAATACCAGAAAGGCTGATTATTAGAGTGATTATTAGAGTGATTACTGTACCTGAGGTTGTGGACTGGCAATGATGGAACCCTCAAACAGGACAGTCTCTCCCTCATCTATAGCCTGGTATTTGGGTTTCTGGGTAAAGGACGGAGCTATTCCCTCCTCATCCTTTACTATCTCCTCTTCTGTAACATATTGAAGTGGCGTTCAAACTAAACAGATCATCAACCACTTTAGTTTAAATTATTTGTCTTTTTTTTTCAAATAAAAAGAAAAATAAATATCTGTGGAGTGGATATGGTGACTGCAAGGATAACTGCAACGACGATGACTAGTACAGACTTATAGGCTAAAATAAGAGCAAAAGTATAGGAAGAAATATTCAGAGGAACTATCTTTTGCTGTAAACACTTCACCGCTAAAGTAGTGATAGATAATTCCGCACTATTAATAAGGCATTTACAGTACTAGCCATATTAGCCGGATAGTTGGGTTTCTGAAAGCATGGAGTACAGAATTATCTCCTCATCCTTTACTACCACCTGTTCCATCAATACCATCTCATCCTTCACTACCACCTCATCCTTTACTACCACCTCATCCTTCACTACCACCTCATACTTCACTACCACCTCATCTTTCACTACCACCTCATCCTTTACTACCACCTCATCCTTCACTACCACCTCATACTTTACTACCACCTCATCCTTCACTACCACCTCATCCTTTACTACCACCTCATCCTTCACTACCACCTCATCCTTTACTACCACCTCATTCTTCACTACCACCTCATACTTTAATACCACCTCATCCTTCACTACCACCTCATCCTTCACTACCACCTCATCCTTCACTACCACCTCATCCTTCACTACCACCTCATACTTTACTACCACCTCATCCTTTACTACCACCTCATCCTTCACTACCACCTCATACTTTACTATCACCCCTTCCTCTACTACCACCTCATCCTTCACTACCACCTCATTCGTCAATACCACCTCTTCCTTTACTACCACCTCATCCTTTACTATCACCTCATACTTTACTATCACCCCTTCCTCTACTACCACCTCATCCTTCACTACCACCTCATTCGTCAATACCACCTCTTCCTTTACTACCACCTCATCCTTTACTACCACCTCATCCTTCAATACCACCTCTTCCTTTACTACCACCTCATCCTTCACTACCACCTCATCCTTTACTACCACCTCATCCTTCACTACCACCTCATACTTTACTATCACCTCTTCCTTCACTACCACGTCATTCTTTAATACCACCCCTTTCATAATAGATTAGGTAACGTTTATTGTTAAACCAGGAAATACTGTACTACTCATATCAAGTCAGGTTTTGGGATCTACCACAAGATGCCGTGAAAGACACATAATCCTCACAATGAAAGAATTTCATGTGAATCGGTAACTGTTGACAAACTAACATAAGTGACCTCATCCCCATTTTGACCTCGAAATGACCACTCATACTCACCAATGACAGTGAGGTCAGCAGAACAGGTAACCGTCCCGAGTTCATTCTTAGCAACGACCGTATAAGTGGCCGAATCTTCAGGTAGGACATCCTCGATGACCAGAGCACAAAGGTTGTCCTCGTCAAAGAAGATCTTGTATTCCTCTGAGGGGACGAGGACGATGTTATCCTTGAGCCAGGTGATATCAGGTTGTGGATTACCAACAACACGACATTCCAGTCTGGCCACCTCTCCATCTCTGGCTTCTACTGGCTCTAACGGCACTATAAACTCCGGTACTGCCTTCTCCAGGAGGGGCTCTACTGCTGCAAAATGGCAAACAACAGTTCATTTACATATCCACACATTCACTGTTAAAAATGATTTAGTTTTTGTAACCTCAGTTGATATGGACTATCAACTTGCTGAAAGCATATTGAGGGGGAATTACTCTCTGTAATCACTGTTGACACAGACTCGTTTTCTGTAACAACAGTTGATCGACACTTTCTATAACCACAGGTACCTACTTTCTATAACTGCAGATTTAACTTTTTGTAACCACAGCGGATAGGGACTCACTTTCTGTAACCACAGTTGATAGGGATTTACTTTCTGTAACCACAGTTGATAGGGACTTACTTTCTGTAACCACAGTTAATAGGGACTTACTTTCTGTAACCACAGTTGATAGGGACTTACTTTCTGTAACCACAGTTGATAGGGACTTACTTTCAGTAACCACAGTTGATAGGGACTTAATTTCTGTAACCACAGTTGATAGGGACTTACTTTCTGTGACCACAGTTGATAGGGACTTACTTTCTGTAACCACAGTTGATAGGGACTTACTTTCTGTAACCACAGTTGATAGGGACTTACTTTCTGTAACCACAGTTGATAGGGATTTACTGTCTGTAACCACAGATGGTGGGGAGTTAGTTTCTGTAACCACAGTTGGTAGGGACTTACTTTCTGTAACCACAGTTGATAGGGACTTACTTTCTGTAACAGTAACCTCCAGATATTCCTCTTCTTTCTTCTCTTCATCAGACACAGCATCCTTCTCCTCTTCTGTTATAAACAAGGGGAGATAAACCGAGGGTAAATTTATGTGAGCTTGTACAAATAAATGAAAATCATCTGTTATCAATACAAAAAAAAATATGCAAATAAATACTAACTTCAAAATGTGAATGCAGTGCCTGTGGATGAGATTTGGAAAAGTACATGGCAACAGTTTGGAGTTGGAGTCTCAATTTATAGTGTTACCGTACAGTCTTTTCTATATGCAGCCATTCACATGGTCGTATCGAAGTAGGAAGCATCTTTATTTCTTGACAATTATCTCAGTGAGATATTGCTCACCAAACTGATAATGTGATATTTTGAGGCTACGTGTAACAAACTATGAGTTGTCTCCCTCTTTGTACTGATTTCACATAAAACCTGATCAATAATTGTACTTTACTGGGACACGGTAACATTCAAGGTAAGATAGCCGGTACAGAAATGTGCCATGATGTACCATGGATTATGTCTTAAAATACCATGGTACATCCCTGGTACATCATGATAGATCCAGTGTATTACCAAGGTACAAGGCCCAAAAGTACCATGGTATTTCCAGCATGGTGTACCATGGTACTTCCAGCATGGTGTACCATGGTACTTCCAGCATGGTGTACCCTGGTACATATTTATAAGGGAACCCACTCACCTGCTGTAACCTGCTTCTCTTTCTCAGACAGCTCAAAGGTGAAGTCCTCAGATGTTTCCTTGATGAATTCCTTGGTAACAACAAACTCCTGCTGTATATCTTCAGGCTGCTCTTCCTCCTGAGGCCGGAGAATTAGCTCTGCATGAACAACTTCCTCTTCCTCTTCTGGTTTGGTTTCCAAAACGATTTCTGCTTCAACCTCTTCTCTTGTAGGGATAGTCAGTTCTTGACTAACAATTTCTTCCTCTTCCTCAACTTCTGGTTTAGTTTCCAAGACGATCTCTGCTTCAACCTCTTCTATTGTAGGGATAGTCAATTCTTGACTAACAATTTCTTGCTCTTCCTCCACTTCTGGTTTAGTTTCCAAGACGATCTCTGCTTCAACCTCTTCTCTTGTAGGGATAGTCAATTCTTGACTAACAATTTCTTCCTCTTCCTCCACTTCTGGTTTAGTTTCCAAGATGATCTCTGCCTCAACCTCTTCTCTTGTAGGGATAGTCAATTCTTGACTAACAATTTCTTCCTCTTCTTCCACTTCTGGTTTGATTTCCAGGACGATCTCTGCTTCAACCTCTTCTCTTGTAGGGATAGTCAATTCTTGACTAACAATTTCTTCCTCTTCCTCCACTTCTGGTTTAGTTTCCAAGATGATCTCTGCCTCAACCTCTTCTCTTGTAGGGATAGTCAATTCTTGACTAACAATGACTTCTTCCTCCTCACGTTTTGTCTCTAGCGTGAATTCAGATTTAAATTCTTCCTTCAGAGTGAATTCTTCCTGTTCTTCCAGAGTGACCTCAGGTTCAGGTTTGGTCTCCAGTGTGATCTCCGCTTCAACATCTTCAACAGGAATTTCTTTGTCAATCATTGCACTTTCTTCATGCTCGACTTGGAAGGTAATATCAGCCTCAACCTCTTCATGCACAGTGACCAATTCCTCTTCAACTGTCACTTCTTCAGGTTTGGTGTCCAATGTTAACTCAGCCTCCACATCCTCCGTCCTTGTCACGTGAATCTGCTGACTCACAGAGACGTCTTCAGTTTGGAGATCTGTTGTAACTTTTGAAAGAAAAATAGCAATCTGCTGGTTAACTTAAGTAAACATGAGACAAATTTCTTCATTCACAGAATGACAGAACAATAAACACAAAAAGCGCGCAAATTGTGAGACAGCGCCATGCGCAAACAGGCAAATAAACAGTCAGCAACAAGAAGTTAATCAGCATAATGATGGTCTTCCAATATTGAAATTTGTACGCCTACTTTTCGATGTCAGGTGTCAGGACCTATCTGAAATGAAATTCTTGCAAAATACTGTATTACCACAGTAATTTTGAAGAGTCAGTGAGAAGAAAATCAGTTATTTGGTGGATGCTCAAAATGGTCTATCCACACTGTGACCAGGTGTCAAGAGTGGAGCTAGATCTAGACATTAATCTTGATTACGACTAAAGGTCAAAGGTTAAACTAAAGTTAGCTGGGGATAGAATTATCGAAACAAACAATATAGTGGTGATTTATAGTGGGATGGTCAGGTACTTGGACTGATTTGGCAAACTCATGTACAGCAAAAGGATGGATCTGGAGGGTTTTGTCTAGATTTCAGACTGTTCAACTACAGCTGTCTTCCCTAAAGAGGGTACCACTAAAATTCACACAAGGAATTCCAAATACAGGGAAGGAATTACAGGGCTGGTCTATAATGGATTTTAATAGAAACTCTAGTGCATCACAGGACTTCTGATTGGTCAATTCAAATTTTCAAAATGAAATCCAGTAATTTCATTGACTGATTGAGAAAATTGGAAGAACATAAAGTCAATTAGGGAGTTCCTGTAAAGGTGCACTGAAAAAGGTTGAGTTTGGGGATGAGTAAAATGAGACAACATAAATAAACGAAGGGAGGTGCAGGTTAACATAGGCTGAAAGATAACCATGGTTGGGTATTGGGTAAACAAATTATACAGACATCTCCAGAAGTTTGTGACCAGTTACTAGACAAAAGATATCCAATTTGCAATGAATCTTTATAGAAACTAGCTCTGTGATTGGATGGATTTCCTTCAAATTTTCTTAACATGCCAATGAGAATATCACACTTCTGTTTGAAAATTTGAATTGACCAATCAAATTCTTTCAAACAGGAAGATATCCCATCATGCACATACTGTTGTTTCTATAAAAATTATATGGCGTGAACAGCCACTGAATAATGATGGGTCACAATTTCTGAAGAGGTTTGAGGGAAGTTGACAACTACAGCATGCTCGACAGGTCCTACAATTTATGAAGACAATCTTCAGTCAGCTGAAACAACAAAAAGCACAAAATATTAAACAACATTGATAACTGCAATTAACTTGACAACATCAATGGCCATGTTAGGATGACAGGCAGTACAAACATCAGCACAGGAGACTCCTGCATAAGAATATTAAAGAAACATAAAAAACAGAGACAAAAACATCAATACAATTTGGTTTGATAAAAAAGGCAGAAACGTAACATCTTCAACGTTATAGCTTAAATCCTAGAAATTTTCATTGTTTAAATTACAGTACAATCGTAACGAAAACAACAACAAGAAATACAGTAGAACAGCAAATACAGAAAAAACTGAACATTCTGACCAACATTTGATATTTGAAATACAAAACAGACAAAAGAATAAAGCAGTTTTATCACATGCGATAAATATTCTCGGAGAAGGTTAGGGATGATGAGCATTAACATGAACAGTTTTGCAACATATCCAATCGCTGAACGGTTGTTACACATGGATCAAAGCAGCACAAATCGGCACTTGTCTCATCTTAATACCTGTCTCCATGGGTGCTTCTGCTAAGGTGTCTTCTAACACAGAGAGTTCATCGGGTCCCAACAGTTGCCTTGTGGGTTCAACAAACACGTGGCCAAATGTCACAATTGACTCTGCAACTGGACCCAGGTCCGAAGATTCTTCTGAAATTTTATCAAACACTTCCTCTGAACTGTACAGCTCGGTGGACAGGACATCTTCGGAGACAACTTCCTTCTCTGCTTCCACTTCAGAAGGCTGGATTTCTTCCTCAATTTCAGTTACAACTTCACTGATTTCTGTGGAAACTTCTTCCTCAACCTCCTCAGAGATTTCAGTAATTTCAGGCATTTTTTCAGAAACAACTTCCTTCTCTGCTTCCACTTCAGAAGGCTGGATTTCTTCCTCAATCTCAGTTGCAACTTCACTGATTTCAGCGGGAGCTTCTTCGCCAACCTCTTCAGAGACTTCAGTAACTTCAGGCATTTCTTCAAAGACAATTTCTTTCTCTGCTTCCACTTGAGAAGGCTGGATTTCTTCCTCAATTTCAGTTACAACTTCACAGATTTCAGTGGGAGCTTCTTCTTCAACATCTTCAGATATTTCAGTAACTTCAGGCATTTCTTCAAAAACAACTTCCTTCTCTGCTACCACTTCAGAAGGCTGGATTTCTTCCTCAATTTCAGTTACAACTTCACCGATTTCAGTGGGAGCGTCCTCTTCAACCTCTTCGGAGACTTCAGTAACTTTAGGCATTTCTTCAGAGACAATTTCCTTCTCTGCTTCCACTTCAGAAGGCTGGATTTCTTCCTCAATCTCAGTTACAACTTCACTGATTTCAATGGGAGCTTCTTCTTCAACCTCTTCCAATATTTCAGTAACTTCAGGCATTTCTTCAGAGACAATTTCCTTCTCTGCTTCCACTTCAGAAGGCTGGATTTCTTCCTCAATCTCAGTTACAACTTCACTGATTTCAGTAGAAACTTCTTCTTCAACCTCTTCAGATATTTCGGTAACTTCAGGCATTTCTTCAGAAACAACTTCCTTCTCTGATTCAACTTCAGCAGGCTGGATTTCTTCCTCAATCTCCGCTTCAACTTCACTGATTTCAGTGGAAGCTTCTTCTTCAACCTCTTCAGAGACTTCAGTAACTTCGGCCATTTCTTCAGAGATAATTTCTTTCTCTGCTTCCACTTCAGAAGGCTGGATTTCTTCCTCAATCTCAGTTACAACTTCACAGATTTCAGCGGGAGCTTCTTCTCCAACCTCTTCAGATATTTCCGTAACTTCAGGCATTTCTTCAGAGACAATTTCTTTCTCTGCTTCCACTTCAGAAGACTGGATTTCTTCCTCAATTTCAGTTACAACTTCACAGATTTCAGTGGGAGCTTCTTCTTCAACATCTTCAGATATTTCAGTAACTTCAGGCATTTCTTCAGAAACAATTTCCTTCTCTGCTTCCACTTCAGAAGGCTGAATTTCTTCCTCAATTTCAGTTACAAATTCACTGATTTCAGTGGGAGCTTCTTCTTCAACCTCTTCAGAGACTTCAGTAACTTCAGGCATTTCTTCAAAGACAATTTCTTTCTCTGCTTCCACTTCAGAAGGCTGGATTTCTTCCTCAAGTTCAGTTACAACTTCACTGATTTCAGTAGAAACTTCTTCTTCAACCTCTTCAGATATTTCAGTAACTTCAGGCATTTCTTCAGAAACAATTTCCTTCTCTGCTTCCACTTCAGAAGGCTGGATTTCTTCCTCAATTTCAGTTACAACTTCACTGATTTCAGTGGGAGCTTCTTCTTCAACCTCTTCAGATATTTCAGTAACTTCAGGCATTTCTTCAGAAACAATTTCCTTCTCTGCTTCCACTTCAGAAGGCTGGATTTCTTCCTCAAGTTCAGTTACAAATTCACTGATTTCAGTAGAAACTTCTTCTTCAACCTCTTCAGAATTTCAGTAACTTCAGGCATTTCTTCAGAAACAATTTCCTTCTCTGCTTCCACTTCAGAAGGCTGGATTTCTTCCTCAATTTCAGTTACAACTTCACTGATTTCAGTAGAAACTTCTTTCTCAACCTCCTCAAAGATTTCAGTAACTTCAGGCATTTTTTCAGAAACAACTTCCTTCTCTGCTTCCACTTCAGAAGGCTGGATTTCTTCCTCAATCTCCGCTTCAACTTCACTGATTTCAGTGGAAGCTTCTTCTTCAACCTCTTCAGAGACTTCAGTAACTTCGGGCATTTCTTCAGAGATAATTTCTTTCTCTGCTTCCACTTCAGAAGGCTGGATTTCTTCCTCAATCTCAGTTACAACTTCACAGATTTCAGTGGGAGCTTCTTCTCCAACCTCTTCAGATATTTCCGTAACTTCAGGCATTTCTTCAGAGACAATTTCTTTCTCTGCTTCCACTTCAGAAGACTGGATTTCTTCCTCAATTTCAGTTACAACTTCACAGATTTCAGTGGGAGCTTCTTCTTCAACATCTTCAGATATTTCAGTAACTTCAGGCATTTCTTCTTCAGAAACAATTTCCTTCTTCTGCTTCCACTTCAGAAGGCTGAATTTCTTCCTCACTTCCCAGTTGTTAACTTCCATCCAGATCCCCTTAAAGCACCAAAACTTCTTCTTCAACCTCTCTTCAGATATTTCCAGTAACTTCAGGCATTTCTTCAGGAAACAATTTCCTTCTTGCTTCCACTTCAGAAGGCTGATTCTTCCTTCAAGTTCAGTTAGACAAATTCACTGATTTCAGTAGAAACTTCTTCTTCAACCTCTTCAGAGACTTCCCAGTAACTTCAGGCATTTCTTCAGAAACAATTTCCTTCTCTGCTTCCACTTCAGAAGGCTGGATTTCTTCCTCAATTTCAGTTACAACTTCACTGATTTCAGTAGAAACTTCTTCTTCAACCTCTTCAGAGATTTCAGTAACTTCAGGCATTTCTTCAAAGACAATTTCTTTCTCTGCTTCCACTTCAGAAGGCTGGATTTCTTCCTCAATCTCAGTTACAACTTCACTGATTTCAGTAGAAACTTCTTCTTCAAACTCTTCAGATATTTCAGTAACTTCAGGCATTTCTTCAGAGACAATTTCCTTCTCTGCCTCCACTTCAGAAGGTTGAATTTCTTGCTCAATTTCAGTTACAACTTCAGTGATTTCAGTGGGAGCTTCTTCAACCTCTTCAGATATTTCAGTAACTTCAGGCATTTCTTCAGAAACAATTTCTTTCTCTGCTTCCACTTCAGAAGGCTGGATTTCTTCCTCAAGTTCAGTTACAAATTCACTGATTTCAGTAGAAACTTCTTCTTCAACCTCTTCAGAGATTTCAGTAACTTCAGGCATTTCTTCAGAAACAATTTCCTTCTCTGCTTCCACTTCAGAAGGCTGGATTTCTTCCTCAATTTCAGTTACAACTTCACTGATTTCAGTAGAAACTTCTTCTTCAACCTCTTCAGAGATTTCAGTAACTTCAGGCATTTCTTCAAAGACAATTTCTTTCTCTGCTTCCACTTCAGAAGGCTGGATTTCTTCCTCAATCTCAGTTACAACTTCACTGATTTCAGTAGAAACTTCTTCTTCAAACTCTTCAGATATTTCAGTAACTTCAGGCATTTCTTCAGAGACAATTTCCTTCTCTGCTTCCACTTCAGAAGGTTGAATTTCTTGCTCAATTTCAGTTACAACTTCAGTGATTTCAGTGGGAGCTTCTTCAACCTCTTCAGATATTTCAGTAACTTCAGGCATTTCTTCAGAAACAATTTCTTTCTCTGCTTCCACTTCAGAAGGCTGGATTTCTTCCTCAATTTCAGTTACAACTTCACTGATTTCAGTGGGAGCTTCTTCTTCAACCTCTTCAGAGACTTCAGTAACTTCAGGCATTTCTTCAAAGACAATTTCTTTCCCTGCTTCCACTTCAGAAGGCCGGATTTCTTCCTCAATTTCAGTTACGACTTCACTAATTTCAGTAGAAACTTCTTCAACCTCTTCAGATATTTCAGTAACTTCAGGCATTTCTTCAAAGACAATTTCTTTACCTGCTTCCACTTCAGAAGGCCGGATTTCTTCCTCCATTTCAGTTACGACTTCACTAATTTCAGTAGAAACTTCTTCAACCTCTTCAGATATTTCAGTAACTTCAGGCATTTCTTCAGAAACAATTTCCTTCTCTGCTTCCACTTCAGAAGGCTGGATTTCTTCCTCAATTTCAGTTACGACTTCACTGATTTCAGTGGGAGCTTCTTCAACCTCTTCAAAGATTTCCGTAACTTCAGGCATTTCTTCGGAGACAACTTCCTTCTCTGCTTCCACTTCAGAAGGCTGGATTTCTTCCTCAACTTCGGTTAGAACTTCACTGATTTCAGTGGGAGTTTTTTCTTCCACAATTTCAGGTTTAGGCTGGGGTTGAATTTCAATGATCTCTTTGTATGTCTTTTCAGATTTTTCCTCAATCTCCTCAACTACCTCTTTTTCTTCCACAACTTCAGTAATTTCTATAGTTTCTTCAGGGGTTACTTCTTCTGGCTGAGTTAGCTTGAACTCAACTTCCACAACTTCAGATTTAGGTTCTGGTTGAATTTCAATGATCTCTTCGAATGTAACTTCAGGTTTTCCCTCAATCTCCTCCTCAATAATCTCATCCTCTTCTACAACTTCAGTAATTTCTACAGTTTCCTCATGGGTTATTTCTTCTTCTGGCTGAGTTGGCTTGAATTCAATTTCCACAACTTCAGGTTTAGGTTCTGGTTGAATTTCAATGATCTCTTCGAATGTCTCTTCAGGTTTTTCCTCAATCTCCTCCTCAGTTATCTCTTCCTCTTGTACAACTTCAGTGATTTCTACAGTTTCCTCATGGGTTATTTCTTCTTCTGGCTGAGTTGGCTTGAACTCAACTTCCATAACTTCAGGTTTAGGTTGAATTTCAATGATCTCTTTGAATGTCGATTCAGGTTTTTCCTCAATCTCCTCCTCAATTACCTCTTCCTCTTCCTCAACTTCAGTAATTTCTACAGTTTCCTCGTGAGTTACTTCTTCTTCTGGTTCAGTTGGCTTGAATTCAACCTCCACAACTTCAGGTTTAGGTTGAATTTCAATGATCTCTTTGAATGTCTCTTCAGGTTTTTCCTCAATCTCCCCAATTATCTCTTCCTCTTCTACAACTTCAGCAATTTCTACAGTTTCCTCATGAGTTATTTCTTCTTCTGGCTGAGTTGGCTTGAACTCAACTTCCACAACTTCAGGTTTAGGTTTTGGTTGAATTTCAATGATCTCTTCGAATGTCACTTCAGGTTTTTCCTCAATCTCCTCCTCAATTACGTCTTCCTCTTCCTCCACTTCAGTAATTTCTACAGTTTCCTCATGAGTTACATCTTCTGGTTGAGTTGGCCTGAATTCAACCTCCACAACTTCAGGCTTGGGATGAATTTCAATTATCTCTTTGAATGTCTCTTCAGGTTTTTCCTCAGTCTCCTCAATTATCTCTTCCTCTTCCACAACTTCAGTAATTTCTACAGTTTCCTCAGGAGTTATTTCTTCTTCTGGCTGAGTTGGCTTGAACTCAACTTCCACAACTTCAGATTCAGGTTCCGGTTGAATTTCAATGATCTCTTCGAATGTAACTTCAGGTTTTCCCTCAATCTCCTCCTCAATTAACTCATCCTCTTCTACAACTTCAGTAATTTCTACAGTTTCCTCGTGAGTTACATCTTCTGGTTGAGTTGGCCTGAATTCAACCTCCACAACTTCAGGTTTAGGTTCTGGTTGAATTTCAATGATCTCTTCGAATGTCTCTTCAGGTTTTTCCTCAATCTCCTCCTCAATTACCTCTTCCTCAACTTCAGTAATTTCTACAGTTTCCTCATGAGTTACATCTTCTGGTTGAGTTGGCTTGAATTCAACCTCCACAACTTCAGGTTTAGGCTGAATTTCGATGATCTCTTCGAATGTCTCTTCAGGTTTTTCCTCAATCTCCTCCACAATTACCTCTTCCTCTTCTACAACTTCAGTGATTTCTACAGTTTCCTCATGAGTTACATCTTCTGGTTGAGTTGGCTTTAATTCAGCCTCCACAACTTCAGGTTTGGGTTCTGGTTGAATTTCAATGACCTCTTTCAATGTCTCTACAGGTTTTTCCTCAATCTCCTCCTCAATTACCTCTTCCTCAACTTCAGTAATTTCTACAGTTTCCTCATGAGTTACTTCTTCTGGTTGAGTTGGCTTGAATTCAGCCTCCATAACTTCAGGTTTAAGTTGGGGTTCAATTTCAAGGATCTCTGGGAATGCGTCTTCAGGTTTTTCCTTTGTCTCCTGTTCAACTGTCTCTACTTTCACCACCTCTTGTGTAATTTCAAATGTTTGTCTGAATGTTACAATGGTTTCTGGCTCTGAAGGCCTGATTTCAAGCTCCACAATATCAGTTTCTGGTGCAATTTGTACATCAAGTTCTTCTTCAAATGTCTCTTCAGGTGTTTCCTCAATTTCTTCTTCAACAACCTCTTCCTCTTCAACAACTTCAGTGATTTCTACAGTTTCCTCATGAGTTACTTCTCCTGGCTGAGTTGGTTTGAATTCAATCTCTATAACTTCAGGTTTAGGTTTGGGTTGAATTTCTAGAGTTTCTTCAAAAGTCTCTTCAGTTTTTTCCTCAATTTCATCTTCAACTACTTCCTCTTCTTCAGAGATTTCTATAGTTTCCTCATGAGTTACTGTTTCTTCTTCTGGCTGAGTTGGCATGAATTTAATTTCCACAATTTCAGGTTTAGGTTGAATTTCAAGGACTTCTTCAAATGTCCCTTCAGGTTTTTCCTCAATCTCCTCTTCAACTATCTCTTCTTTATCTATCTCTTGTGTAATTTCAAATGTTTGTCTGTAAGTTACCATAGTTTCTGGTTGTGAAGGCCTGATTTCAAGCTCCACAATATCTGTTTCTGGTGCTATTGGTACATCAAGTACATCTTCAAATGTCTCTTCAGGTTTTTCCTCAATCTCCTCTTTAGCGACCTCTTCCTCTTCCACAACTTCAGTGATTTCTACAGTTTCTTCATGAGTTACTGCTTCTTCCAGTTCTGTTGGCATAAATTCAATCTCTACAACTTCAGGTTTAGGTTGGGGTTGAATTTCAAGGATTTCTTCAAATGTCTCTTCCGGTTTTTCCTCAATATCCTCTTCAACTATCTCTTCCTGTTCTTCAGTGATTTCTACAGTTTCCTCATGAGTTACAATTTCTTCTTCTGGTTGAGTTGGGATAAATTCAATCTCCACAACTTCAGGTTGAGGTTGGGGTTGAATTTCAAGGATTTCTTCAAATGTTTCTTCAGGTTTTTCCTCAATCCCCTCTTCAGCTGCCTCTTTCTCTTCCACAACTTCAGTGATTTCAACGGTTTCCTCATAAGTTACTGCTTCTTCTGGCTGAGTTGGCATGAATTCAACCTCTACAACTTCCGGTTGAGGCTGGGGTTGAATTTCAAAGCCTTCTTCAAATTTCTCTTCAGGTTTTTCCTCAATTTCCTCTTCAACAACCTCTTCCTCTTCGACAACTTGGGTGACTTCTACAGTTTCCTCATGAGTTACTTCTTCTTCTACTCGAGTTGGCTTGAATTCGGTCTCCACAACTTCCTGTTGAGGTTGGGGTTGAATTTCCAGAGTTTCTTCAAAGGTCTCTTCAGGTTTTTTCTCAATCTCCTCATCAACTATCTCTTCTTTCTCCACCTCTTGTGTAATTCCAAATGTTTGTCTGAATGTTACAATGGTTTCTTGCTCTGAAGGCCTGATTTCAAGCTCCACAATATCAGTTTCTGGTGCAATTTGTACATCAAGTACTTCTTCTAATATCTCTTCAGGTGTTTCCTCAATTTCTTCTTCAACAACCTCTTCCTCTTCAACAACTTCAGTGATTTCTACAGTTTCCTCATGAGTTACTTCTCCTGGCTGAGTTGGTTTGAATTCAATCTCTATAACTTCAGGTTTAGGTTTAGGTTGAATTTCTAGAGTTTCTTCAAACGTCTCTTCACTTTTTTCCTCAATTTGATCTTCAACTACTTCCTCTTCTTCAGGGATTTCTATAGTTTCCTCATGAGTCACTGTTTCTTCTTCTGGCTGAGTTGGCATGAATTGAATCTCCACAATTTCAGGTTTAGGTTGAATTTCAAGGACTTCTTCAAATGTCCCTTCAGGTTTTTCTTCAATCTCCTCTTCAACTATCTCTTCTTTATCTATATCTTGTGTAATTTCAAATGTTTGTCTGAAAGTTACCATAGTTTCTGGTTGTGAAGGCCTGATTTCAAGCTCCACAATATCTGTTTCTGGTGCTATTGGTACATCAAGAACATCTTCAAATATCTCTTCAGGTTTTTCCTCAATCTCCTCTTTAGCGACCTCTTCCTCTTCCACAACTTCAGTGATTTCTACAGTTTCTTCATGAGTTACTGCTTCTTCCAGTTCTGTTGGCATAAATTCAATCTCTACAACTTCAGGTTTAGGTTGGGGTTGAATTTCAAGGATTTCTTCAAATGTCTCTTCCGGTTTTTCCTCAATCTCCTCTTCAACTATCTCTTCCTGTTCTTCAGTGATTTCTACAGTTTCCTCATGAGTTACAATTTCTTCTTCTGGTTGAGTTGGGATGAATTCAATCTCCACAACTTCAGGTTGAGGTTGGGGTTGAATTTCAAGGATTTCTTCAAATGTCTCTTCAGGTTTTTCCTCAATCCCCTCTTCAGCTGCCTCTTTCTCTTCCACAATTTCAGAGATTTCAACGGTTTCCTCATAAGTTACTGCTTCTTCTGGTTGAGTTGGCATGAATTCAACCTCTACAACTTCCGGTTGAGGCTGCGGTTGAATTTCAAAGACTTCATCAAATTTCTCTTCAGGTTTTCCCTCAATTTCCTCTTCAACAACCTCTTCCTCTTCGACAACTTGGGTGATTTGTACAGTTTCCTCATGAGTTACTTCTTCTTTTGGTCGAGTTGGCTTGAATTCGATCTCCACAACTTCCTGTTGAGGTTGGGGTTGAATTTCTAGAGTTTCTTCAAAGGTCTCTTCAGGTTTTTTCTCAATCTCCTCATCAACTATCTCTTCTTTCTCCACCTCTTGTGTAATTTCAAATGTTTGTCTGAATGTTACAATGGTTTCTGGCTCTGAAGGCCTGATTTCAAGCTCCACAATATCAGTTTCTGGTGCAATTTGTACATCAAGTACTTCTTCAAATCTCTCCTCAGGCTTTTCCTCAACCTCATCTTCAACTGCCTCATCCTCTTCTACAACTTCAGTGATTTCTACAGTTTCTTCATGAGTTACTGCTTCTTCCGGTTCTGTTGGCATAAATTCAATCTCTACAACTTCAGGTTTAGGTTGAATTTCAAGTATTTCTTCAAATGTCTCTTCCGGTTTATCCTCAACCTCCTCTTCAACTATCTCTTCCTGTTCTTCAGTGATTTCCACAGTTTCCTCATGAGTTACAATTTCTTCTTCTGGTTGAGTTGGAATGAATTCAATCTCCACAACTTCAGGTTGAGGTAGGGGTTGAATTTCAAGGATTTCTTCAAATGTCTCTTCCGGTTTTTCCTCAATCTCCTCTTCAACTATCTCTTCCTGTTCTTCAGTGATTTCTTCGTGAGTTACAATTTCTTCTTCTGGTTGAGTTGGGATGAATTCAATCTCCACAACTTCAGTTTGAGGTTGGGGTTGAATTTCAAGGATTTCTTCAAATGTCTCTTCAGGTTTTTCCCGAACCCCCTCTTCAGCTGCCTCTTTCTCTTCCACAACTTCAGAGATTTCAACGGTTTCCTCATAAGTTACTGCTTCTTCTGGTTGAGTTGGCATGAATTCAACCTCTACAACTTCAGGTTGAGGCTGTGGTAGAATTTCAAGGACTTCTTGAAAGGTCTCTTCAGGTTTTTTCTCAATCTCTTCATCAACTATCTCTACTTTCTCCATCTCTTGTGTAATTTCAAATGTTTGTCTGAATGTTACAATGGTTTCTTGCTCTGAAGGCCTGATTTCAAGCTCCACAATATCAGTTTCTGGTGCAATTCGTACATCAAGTACTTCTTCAAATGTCTCCTCGGGTTTTTCCTCAACCTCCTCTTCAACTGCCTCATCCTCTTCTACAACTTCAGTGATTTCTACAGTTTCTTCATGAGTTACTGCTTCTTCCGGTTCTGTTGGCATAAATTCAATCTCTACAACTTCAGGTTTATGTTGGGGTTGAATTTCAAGGATTTCTTCAAATGTCTCTTCCGGTTTTTCCTCAATATCCTCTTCAACTATCTCTTCCTGTTCCTCAGTGATTTCTACAGTTTCCTCATGAGTTACCATTTCTTCTTCTGGTTGAGTTGGGATGAATTCAATCTCCACAACTTCAGTTTGAGGTTGGGGTTGAATTTCAAGGATTTCTTCAAATGTCTCTTCCGGTTTTTCCTCAATCTCCTCTTCAACTATCTCTTCCTGTTCTTCAGTGATTTCTACAGTTTCCTCGAGAGTTACAATTTCTTCTTCTGGTTGAGTTGGGATGAATTCAATCTCCACAACTTCAGTTTGAGGTTGGGGTTGAATTTCAAGGATTTCTTCAAATGTCTCTTCAGGTTTTTCCTCAATTTCCTCTTCAACAACCTCTTCCTCTTCGACAACTTGGGTGATTTCTACAGTTTCCTCATGAGTTACTTCTTCTTCTGGTCGAGTTGGCATGAATTCAATCTCCACAACTTCCTGTAGAGATTCGGGTTGAATTTCCAGAGTTTCTTCAAAGGTCTCTTCAGGTTTTTTCTCAATCTCCTCATCAACTATCTCTACTTTCTCCATCTCTTGCGTAATTTCAAATGTTTGTCTGAATGTTACAATGGTTTCTGGCTCTGAAGGCCTGATTTCAAGCTCCACAATATCAGTTTCTGGTGCAATTCGTACATCAAGTACTTCTTCAAATGTCTCCTCGGGTTTTTCGTCAACCTCCTCTTCAACTGCCTCATCCTCTTCTACAACTTCAGTGATTTCTACAGTTTCTTCATGAGTTACTGCTTCTTCCGGTTCTGTTGGCATAAATTCAATCTCTACAACCTCAGGTTTATGTTGGGGTTGAATTTCAAGGATTTCTTCAAATGTCTCTTCCGGTTTTTCCTCAATATCCTCTTCAACTATCTCTTCCTGTTCCTCAGTGATTTCTACAGTTTCCTCATGAGTTACCATTTCTTCTTCTGGTTGAGTTGGGATGAATTCAATCTCCACAACTTCAGTTTGAGATTGGGGTTGAATTTCAAGGATTTCTTCAAATGTCTCTTCCGGTTTTTCCTCAATCTCCTCTTCAACTATCTGTTCCTGTTCTTCAGTGATTTCTACAGTTTCCTCGTGAGTTACAATTTCTTCTTCTGGTTGAGTTGGGATGAATTCAATCTCCACAACTTCAGTTTGAGGTTGGGGTTGAATTTCAAGGATTTCTTCAAATGTCTCTTCAGGTTTTTCCTCAATTTCCTCTTCAACAACCTCTTCCTCTTCGTCAACTTGGGTGATTTCTACAGTTTCCTCATGAGTTAATTCTTCTTCTGGTCGAGTTGGCATGAATTCAATCTCCACAACTTCCTGTTGAGGTTCGGGTTGAATTTGCAGAGTTTCTTCAAAGGTCTCTTCAGGTTTTTTCTCAATCTCCTCATCAACTATCTCTACTTTCTCCATCTCTTGTGTAATTTCAAATGTTTGTCTGAATGTTACAATGGTTTCTTGCTCTGAAGGCCTGATTTCAAGCTCCACAATATCAGTTTCTGGTGCAATTTGTACATCAAGTACTTCTTCAAATCTTTCCTCAGGCTTTTCCTCAACCTCATCTTCAACTGCCTCATCCTCTTCTACAACTTCAGTGATTTCTACAGTTTCTTCATGAGTCACTGCTTCTTCCGGTTCTGTTGGCATAAATTCAATCTCTACAACTTCAGGTTTAGGTTGAATTTCAAGTGTTTCTTCAAATGTCTCTTCTGGTTTATCCTCAATCTCCTCTTCAACTATCTCTTCCTGTTCTTCAGTGATTTCCACAGTTTCCTCAGGAGTTACAATTTCTTCTTCTGGTTGAGTTGGAATGAATTCAATCTCCACAACTTCAGGTTGAGGTAGGGGTTGAATTTCAAGGATTTCTTCAAATGTCTCTTCCGGTTTTTCCTCAATCTCCTCTTCAACTATCTCTTCCTGTTCTTCAGTGATTTCTTTGTGAGTTACAATTTCATCTTCTGGTTGAGTTGGAATGAATTCAATCTCCACAACTTCAGGTTGAGGTAGGGGTTGAATTTCAAGGATTTCTTCAAATGTCTCTTCCGGTTTTTCCTCAACCCCCTCTTCAGCTGCCTCTTTCTCTTCCACAACTTCAGAGATTTCAACGGTTTCCTCATAAGTTACTGCTTCTTCTGGTTGAGTTGGCATGAATTCAACCACTACAACTTCAGGTTGAGGCTGTGGTAGAATTCCAAGGACTTCTTGAAAGGTCTCTTCAGGTTTTTTCTCAATCTCTTCATCAACTATCTCTACTTTCTCCATCTCTTGTGTAATTTCAAATGTTTGTCTGAATGTTACAATGGTTTCTTGCTCTGAAGGCCTGATTTCAAGCTCCACAATATCAGTTTCTGGTGCAATTCGTACATCAAGTACTTCTTCAAATGTCTCCTCGGGTTTTTCCTCAACCTCCTCTTCAACTGCCTCATCCTCTTCTACAACTTCAGTGATTTCTACAGTTTCTTCATGAGTTACTGCTTCTTCCGGTTCTGTTGGCATAAATTCAATCTCTACAACTTCAGGTTGATGTTGGGGTTGAATTTCAAGGACTTCTTCAAATGTCTCTTCCGGTTTTTCCTCAATCTCCTCTTCAACTATCTCTTCCTGTTCTTCAGTGATTTCTACAGTTTCCTCATGAGTTACAATTTCTTTTTCTGGTTGAGTTGGGATAAATTCGATCTCCACAACATCAGGTTGAGGTTGGGGTTGAATTTCAAGGATTTCTTCAAATGTCTCTTCCGGTTTTTCCACAATCTCCTCTTCAACTATCTCTTCCTGTTCTTCAGTGATTTCTACAGTTTCCTCGTGAGTTACAATTTCTTCTTCTGGTTGAGTTGGGATGAATTCAATCTCCACAACTTCAGTTTGAGGTTGGGGTTGAATTTCAAGGATTTCTTCAAATGTCTCTTCAGGTTTTTCCTCAATTTCCTCTTCAACAACCTCTTCCTCTTCGACAACTTGGGTGATTTCTACAGTTTCCTCATGAGTTACTTCTTCTTCTGGTCGAGTTGGCATGAATTCAATCTCCACAACTTCCTGTAGAGATTCGGGTTGAATTTCCAGAGTTTCTTCAAAGGTCTCTTCAGGTTTTTTCTCAATCTCCTCATCAACTATCTCTACTTTCTCCATCTCTTGCGTAATTTCAAATGTTTGTCTGAATGTTACAATGGTTTCTGGCTCTGAAGGCCTGATTTCAAGCTCCACAATATCAGTTTCTGGTGCAATTCGTACATCAAGTACTTCTTCAAATGTCTCCTCGGGTTTTTCGTCAACCTCCTCTTCAACTGCCTCATCCTCTTCTACAACTTCAGTGATTTCTACAGTTTCTTCATGAGTTACTGCTTCTTCCGGTTCTGTTGGCATAAATTCAATCTCTACAACCTCAGGTTTATGTTGGGGTTGAATTTCAAGGATTTCTTCAAATGTCTCTTCCGGTTTTTCCTCAATATCCTCTTCAACTATCTCTTCCTGTTCCTCAGTGATTTCTACAGTTTCCTCATGAGTTACCATTTCTTCTTCTGGTTGAGTTGAGATGAATTCAACCTCCACCACTTCAGTTTGAGGTTGGGGTTGAATTTCAAGGATTTCTTCAAATGCCTCTTCCGTTTTTTCCTCAATCTCCTCTTCAACTATCTCTTCCTGTTCTTCAGTGATTTCTACAGTTTCCTCGTGAGTTACAATTTCTTCTTCTGGTTGAGTTGGGATGAATTCAATCTCCACAACTTCAGTTTGAGGTTGGGGTTGAATTTCAAGGATTTCTTCAAATGTCTCTTCAGGTTTTTCCTCAATTTCCTCTTCAACAACCTCTTCCTCTTCGTCAACTGGGGTGATTTCTACAGTTTCCTCATGAGTTAATTCTTCTTCTGGTCGAGTTGGCATGAATTCAATCTCCACAACTTCCTGTTGAGGTTCGGGTTGAATTTGCAGAGTTTCTTCAAAGGTCTCTTCAGGTTTTTTCTCAATCTCCTCATCAACTATCTCTACTTTCTCCATCTCTTGTGTAATTTCAAATGTTTGTCTGAATGTTACAATGGTTTCCTGCTCTGAAGGCCTGATTTCAAGCTCCACAATATCAGTTTCTGGTGCAATTTGTACATCAAGTACTTCTTCAAATCTTTCCTCAGGCTTTTCCTCAACCTCATCTTCAACTGCCTCATCCTCTTCTACAACTTCAGTGATTTCTACAGTTTCTTCATGAGTCACTGCTTCTTCCGGTTCTGTTGGCATAAATTCAATCTCTACAACTTCAGGTTTAGGTTGAATTTCAAGTGTTTCTTCAAATGTCTCTTCTGGTTTATCCTCAATCTCCTCTTCAACTATCTCTTCCTGTTCTTCAGTGATTTCCACAGTTTCCTCATGAGTTACAATTTCTTCTTCTGGTTGAGTTGGAATGAATTCAATCTCCACAACTTCAGGTTGAGGTAGGGGTTGAATTTCAAGGATTTCTTCAAATGTCTCTTCCGGTTTTTCCTCAATCTCCTCTTCAACTATCTCTTCCTGTTCTTCAGTGATTTCTTCGTGAGTTACAATTTCTTCTTCTGGTTGAGTTGGGATGAATTCAATCTCCACAACTTCAGTTTGAGGTTGGGGTTGAATTTCAAGGATTTCTTCAAATGTCTCTTCAGGTTTTTCCTCAACCCCCTCTTCAGCTGCCTCTTTCTCTTCCACAACTTCAGAGATTTCAACGGTTTCCTCATAAGTTACTGCTTCTTCTGGTTGAGTTGGCATGAATTCAACCTCTACAACTTCAGGTTGAGGCTGTGGTAGAATTTCAAGAACTTCTTGAAAGGTCTCTTCAGGTTTTTTCTCAATCTCTTCATCAACTATCTCTTCTTTCTCCATCTCTTGTGTAATTTCAAATGTTTGTCTGAATGTTACAATGGTTTCTGGCTCTGAAGGCCTGATTTCAAGCTCCACAATATCAGTTTCTGGTGCAATTTGTACATCAAGTACTTCTTCAAATCTCTCCTCAGGCTTTTCCTCAACCTCATCTTCAACTGCCTCATCCTCTTCTACAACTTCAGTGATTTCTACAGTTTCTTCATGAGTTACTGCTTCTTCCGGTTCTGTTGGCATAAATTCAATCTCTACAACTTCAGGTTTAGGTTGAATTTCAAGCATTTCTTCAAATGTCTCTTCCGGTTTATCCTCAACCTCCTCTTCAACTATCTCTTCCTGTTCTTCAGTGATTTCCACAGTTTCCTCATGAGTTACAATTTCTTCTTCTGGTTGAGTTGGAATAAATTCAATCTCCACAACTTCAGGTTGAGGTAGGGGTTGAATTTCAAGGATTTCTTCAAATGTCTCTTCCGGTTTTTCCTCAACCCCCTCTTCAGCTGCCTCTTTCTCTTCCACAACTTCAGAGATTTCAACGGTTTCCTCATAAGTTACTGCTTCTTCTGGTTGAGTTGGCATGAATTCAACCACTACAACTTCAGGTTGAGGCTGTGGTAGAATTCCAAGGACTTCTTGAAAGGTCTCTTCAGGTTTTTTCTCAATCTCTTCATCAACTATCTCTACTTTCTCCATCTCTTGTGTAATTTCAAATGTTTGTCTGAATGTTACAATGGTTTCTTGCTCTGAAGGCCTGATTTCAAGCTCCACAATATCAGTTTCTGGTGCAATTCGTACATCAAGTACTTCTTCAAATGTCTCCTCGGGTTTTTCCTCAACCTCCTCTTCAACTGCCTCATCCTCTTCTACAACTTCAGTGATTTCTACAGTTTCTTCATGAGTTACTGCTTCTTCCGGTTCTGTTGGCATAAATTCAATCTCTACAACTTCAGGTTGATGTTGGGGTTGAATTTCAAGGACTTCTTCAAATGTCTCTTCCGGTTTTTCCTCAATCTCCTCTTCAACTATCTCTTCCTGTTCTTCAGTGATTTCTACAGTTTCCTCATGAGTTACAATTTCTTTTTCTGGTTGAGTTGGGATAAATTCGATCTCCACAACATCAGGTTGAGGTTGGGGTTGAATTTCAAGGATTTCTTCAAATGTCTCTTCCGGTTTTTCCACAATCTCCTCTTCAACTATCTCTTCCTGTTCTTCAGTGATTTCTACAGTTTCCTCGTGAGTTACAATTTCTTCTTCTGGTTGAGTTGGGATGAATTCAATCTCCACAACTTCAGTTTGAGGTTGGGGTTGAATTTCAAGGATTTCTTCAAATGTCTCTTCAGGTTTTTCCTCAATTTCCTCTTCAACAACCTCTTCCTCTTCGACAACTTGGGTGATTTCTACAGTTTCCTCATGAGTTACTTCTTCTTCTGGTCGAGTTGGCATGAATTCAATCTCCACAACTTCCTGTAGAGATTCGGGTTGAATTTCCAGAGTTTCTTCAAAGGTCTCTTCAGGTTTTTTCTCAATCTCCTCATCAACTATCTCTACTTTCTCCATCTCTTGCGTAATTTCAAATGTTTGTCTGAATGTTACAATGGTTTCTGGCTCTGAAGGCCTGATTTCAAGCTCCACAATATCAGTTTCTGGTGCAATTCGTACATCAAGTACTTCTTCAAATGTCTCCTCGGGTTTTTCGTCAACCTCCTCTTCAACTGCCTCATCCTCTTCTACAACTTCAGTGATTTCTACAGTTTCTTCATGAGTTACTGCTTCTTCCGGTTCTGTTGGCATAAATTCAATCTCTACAACCTCAGGTTTATGTTGGGGTTGAATTTCAAGGATTTCTTCAAATGTCTCTTCCGGTTTTTCCTCAATATCCTCTTCAACTATCTCTTCCTGTTCCTCAGTGATTTCTACAGTTTCCTCATGAGTTACCATTTCTTCTTCTGGTTGAGTTGAGATGAATTTAATCTCCACAACTTCAGTTTGAGGTTGGGGTTGAATTTCAAGGATTTCTTCAAATGCCTCTTCCGTTTTTTCCTCAATCTCCTCTTCAACTATCTCTTCCTGTTCTTCAGTGATTTCTACAGTTTCCTCGTGAGTTACAATTTCTTCTTCTGGTTGAGTTGGGATGAATTCAATCTCCACAACTTCAGTTTGAGGTTGGGGTTGAATTTCAAGGATTTCTTCAAATGTCTCTTCAGGTTTTTCCTCAATTTCCTCTTCAACAACCTCTTCCTCTTCGACAACTTGGGTGATTTCTACAGTTTCCTCATGAGTTACTTCTTCTTCTGGTCGAGTTGGCATGAATTCAATCTCCACAACTTCCTGTTGAGGTTCGGGTTGAATTTCCAGAGTTTCTTCAAAGGTCTCTTCAGGTTTTTTCTCAATCTCCTCATCAACTATCTCTTCTTTCTCCACCTCTTGTGTAATTTCAAATGTTTGTCTGAATGTTACAATGGTTTCTTGCTCTGAAGGCCTGATTTCAAGCTCCACAATATCAGTTTCTGGTGCAATTCGTACATCAAGTACTTCTTCAAATGTCTCCTCGGGTTTTTCCTCAACGTCCTCTTCAACTGCCTCATCCTCATCTACAACTTCAGTGATTTCTACAGTTTCTTCATAAGTTACTGCTTCTTCCGGTTCTGTTGGCATAAATTCAATCTCTACAACTTCAGGTTCATGTTGGGGTTGAATTTCAAGGATTTCTTCAAATGTCTCTTCCGGTTTTTCCTCAATCTCCTCTTCAACTATCTCTTCCTCTCCAACTTCCTGTTGAGGGAGAACTTCAACAACTGTTTTGAATGTCAATTCAATCAATTCTTTCTCCTCAGTTACCTCTTTTTCTTCTTCGTGTATTTCTATAGTTTTATCAAGGATGGTGTCTGGTTGCTCCTGATCGGCAGACGCTTTTGTGCTCAGTGTGATTTCCATTGTCGTCCCCGCAGTTACTTCCCTTAGTGGCTGAGATGGCGTGAGCTCTAGTTGTAGGACACTGGTCTCTGGATGAGGTTGAGGAGATTCGGCATGTGTTTCTATGGTTACCATATCCTTCTCCATCTCCTCCTCTTCAGTTTTTTCAATGATGATCTCTTCTTCGAAGTTTTCTGGCTGCAGGTCTGCTGGTCCAGCAGTCTGTATTTCCATCTCCACACGTTGAGGTTTGGCATCAAGGACTATGTCCATAGTCGTCAGCTGTGAATCAGGAATCTCGCTAGATTGGATCTTAATCTCAACTTCCTGAGGTTCTAGCTCCCTGGGTTCCACAACCAATTCTGTGGATACAAGTTCAGTTGGTTCTTGCTCCTTGGGTTCCACAACCAATTCCGTGGTTGAAAGTTCTGTTGGTTCTTCTGCATCCTCCTTTTCTTTTGATGGGATGGGAGCTTCTGATATAGCATTAAAGTGCAGGAATATAGTGACTTAAAAGTTTGAGTGTATAATACAATTGATAGCATCTGTAAATTATTTTGATTTATAATCAATAGAAAAGAAGAATTGAGGAAAGATGACTGTAGAATAAAGATTCTAAAGATCTCTACACGTATCTTATGAACTGCCTAATACCATGCAATGAAAACTATTATACTTCAAATCATAAAAATAAAATTCGATCCACAAACAGACAATGTTACATTTAACTTTCTGAAATACTTAATTCTCAGACAATGTTAAATTTAACTTTTTGAAATACTTAATTCTCAATCAGTGAAACTACATACATGTAACAATAACACAGTTTGATAATATGCAAGATTATGCAACAAAATCCAGAAAAGTTGAACAGTTTAAATCCCTGGAAAGATATAGTCCAGTATTATGCAGATAAAACAAATTCCAGAATTAATAAATCCATTGTTTCATGATACCAACCCTCGTTTATGCTGGTGGCAAAATGGAAAGAACAGATATGGGCACAATGTAAATTGGCTTGGCATACCATACACATGTTTTAACTAAAATCTTAGAATTTCAGCGGTGTATCTATTTCTTAGTAAATGTCTCTATAATGCAGCTTCAAATCTTGTGATGGTATTACATAATATGCAAAATATTCTCTAAAATGGAAGAAAACGAAGTGATTATGTGTCATGTCTGCTTTCAATTTCCTTTTTTTTTTTTTTTTGAGACTTGAATCATTGCAATGGCTGACTGAACTTTGCCTCTAGGAATGTAATCGACCGTAAATTTATTTTGAATGGGATTTTTTTTTATGGTTTTACACATTTCATATTATAGACTAATTATTGGTTAAAACGTCTCAAAGGAAATACACAGAAAAAGTATGCGTTGAAAATTCAACGTGTGTTTAAACAATAAACAACTCTCCTAAATGCACAACCACTTTTTTTTTCAGAGCGGAATTGTTAGTGTCATATTCCAAATAAAAATTCCACATGAAAGCTGAATATGACAAGTGACCAAATGAATTGAATTGAATTGCATTGAATACTTTATTCACCATACAGGAGCATGTGCATCAAATATTTAGCTTATTTATAATAATGATACATATGGCTGATATACTGAACTGTGACCCTAGCTTGCTGTATGTCTCACGATCGAAGGCATTAATTATTGTAAATATTACTGAAAATAATTTTCACATAGGGTTAATCAGTCCTCGGCATCTTAACATTAAATTCCACCAGCATAAACGAGAAGGAACAATTAAGTTGGAAAGGTACAAAAAAAAAAGTAAACAAACTTCCACAATGCTTGGAGCACTGAATCAGAGCGTTATGAATCAGAGATAAATTCAGAAAACTGGTCGCTCTTTCGAGTAAAGATTCTACGGAGAGAATCAGATTTAACATGAGAAACAGTGCAAACTTCAGTTCTCAAATGTGCAGAAGTTTGTTTTAATGCAAAAGGCAAAATATATGCGATAATTCTGTCATTACCACCTTAAAGCTCGAGCATGCAGTAATTCCTGGAATGCAAAGTGTTCATGCGTCTAGAATCAACACGGTCTGAAATGGAATTTTTTGTTACTTGAAAAACGTTAGAGCTGTAACAATAGAATTTGCATTCATAATAATCACTCTGGGAATATTTTCCTTCAGAAAATCCTCATGAAATTAACGATATGAATATATGCTATAAAAAAAATATTGTATATGCTTTGACACCATTCCACCACAAAGACCCTGTACATCATTATATGAATCTGTCCCTCTACAGGTGGACTTGTTTGAAGCAACTGTACCTGCAGAGGGGCGGATTTACATAATGATGCAGGGGGTCCTTTGCTCACAGGTCAAATTTCATGAGGATTGTCCACCCTTATATTCCAACATGCAATCAACATGCTCTTGTTATATGCATAAATTAAACAACCGGCAATAATACAGGAAACATTTTTTGTTGGGGGGGGGGGGCATTTAGATTTTGGCTCAATAATTCTGATGCTCAAAGCATCATATTTTTTGTTGAGTAAATATGATGGTGACGGACAGACAGAGGTCTTTTTACCAATCATGGCTCCCAGGGTACAACATCCTGTATCATTGCCTGCACATAGGGTTTCAGTTTGACAAAGGAAACAGAAACCCAATAAATTTTTTTTCACAAGAAAGGCCACAGATCTCTAAATACGCTTTCCATTTGTCAACAGAAAATCTGTTGGTATTAATTTTGTATATAGAGCAAATTTCTGACTGCTCAAGTGACAATTTCCTAAATAAAAAATACACAACATACTGTAGTAAGTAAGTGTGGGCCTTTCTTATTAGTGATATCAAACGATTAGTAGGAGAAATTGACAATTGTGAAAAATAGAATCAACCATTTTATATTCCTAAAAATACAATATCAGTAAAAACATGAGAAAAGATTATAAATGCCATTCAACAATGCATATACAGGGGTTGTCTCCCTTGAATAAGACAACATGTTCATGAACGTGTAGCAATAATAAATATGAAATTTCAATCAAAGGGGAAAAAACAATTGGAAAACATGCAAAATTTTAAAATCATGCAAGAAATATGTGTAATATTAGTCTGATGTAAAGTTATGTGTTACTGTGGAATGTCTGTGTATGTTATGGGGGAAAGGAACGGCAAGCCAAACAGTGAATGACATCCAACCTGAAACGTGGAGCTCCGCGGATGTTGTGACTGTGCCAAACTCATTCGTGGCCTGGCACTCATACTCCCCTTCATCCTCTGGGAATGTTTCTTCAATAACAAGAACACAAGTACCGTCCTCACTATAAGTGATATCGTAGATCGTCGTGTCTTCTATGATCTCCCCGTCAAGGATCCAGACCACCTCAGGCTGGGGAATTCCAATGACCTGGCATTCAAATCGGGCAGGCTGTCCATCAACAATTTCAACGGTTTCCAGTTCCTTCACAAACGTTGGTGCCTGACCAACCATCGCTTGTTCTTGTTGCTCTCTACCAGGCTCAACTTCTTCTTTAATGGAAACATCCTCAACATCTGCAATAATGATGTCCACTTCTTCAAGGGTTTCCTCCTCAGGAGCAACTTCAGCCTCCACAGGTATTTCTTCAATAGCTTCAACTGTAACTACTTCCTCCTCTGCAATTTCTGGTTTGGCTTCTTCCTCAATTTCAGTAGAGACTACAACTTCCTCCTCTGGGAATTCTTCCCCAGGAGCAACTTCAGCCTCCACAGGTATTTCTTGGATAGCTTCAGCTGTAACAACTTCCTCCTCTGCAATTTCTGGTTTGGCTTCTTCCTCAATTTCAGTTGAGACAACTTCCTCCTCTGGGAATTCCTCCTCAGGAGCAACTTCAGCTTCCACGGGTATTTCTTGGATAGCTTCAGCTGTAACAACTTCCTCCTCTGCAATTTCTGGTTGAGCTTCTTCCTCAATTTCAGTTGAGACTACAACTTCCTCCTCTGGGAATTCTTCCTCAGGCGCAACTTCAGCCTCCACGGGTATTTCTAGGACGGCTTCAGTCGAAACAACCTCCTCCTCTGCAATTTCCAGTTGAGCTTCTTCCTCAATTACAGTTGAGACAACTTCCTCCTCTGGGAATTCCTCCTCAGGAGCAACTTCAGCTTCCACGGGTATTTCTTGGATAGCTTCAGCTGTAACAACTTCCTCCTCTGCAATTTCTGGTTGAGCTTCTTCCTCAATTTCAGTTGAACAACTTCCTCCTCTGCTGGGAATTCTTCCTCAGGCGCAACTTCAGTTTCCACGGGTATTTCTAGGACGGCTTCAGTCGAAACAACCTCCTCCTCTGCAATTTCCAGTTGAGCTTCTTCCTCAATTACAGTTGAGACAACTTCCTCCTCTGGGAATTCCTCCTCAGGAGCAACTTCAGCTTCCACGGGTATTTCTTGGATAGCTTCAGCTGTAACAACTTCCTCCTCTGCAATTTCTGGTTTGGCTTCTTCCTCAATTTCAGTTGAGACAACTTCCTCCTCTGGGAATTCCTTCAGGAGCAACTTCAGCTTCCACGGGTATTTCTTGGATAGCTTCAGCTGTAACAACTTCCTCCTCTGCAATTTCTGGTTGAGCTTCTTCCTCAATTTCAGTTGAGACTACAACTTCCTCCTCTGGGAATTCTTCCTCAGGAGCAACTTCAGCCTCCACGGGTATTTCTAGGACGGCTTCAGTCGAAACAACCTCCTCCTCTGCAATTTGCAGTTGAGCTTCTTCCTCAATTACAGTTGACACTACAACTTCCTCCTCTGGGAATTCTTCCTCAGGAGCAACTTCAGCCGCCACAGGTATTTCTTGGATAGCTTCAGCTGTAACAACTTCCTCCTCTGCAATTTCTGGTTGAGCTTCTTCCTCAATTTCAGTTGGGACTACAACTTCCTCCTCTGGGAATTCTTTCACAGGAGCAACTTCAGCCTCCACAGGTATTTCTTGGATAGCTTCAGCTGTAACAACTTCCTCCTCTGCAATTTCGGGTTTGGCTTCTTCCTCAATTTCAGTTGAGACAACTTCCTCCTCTGGGAATTCCACCTCAGGAGCAACTTCAGCTTCCACGGGTATTTCTTGGATAGCTTCAGCTGTAACAACTTCCTCCTCTGCAATTTCTGGTTGAGCTTCTTCCTCAATTTCAGTTGAGACTACAACTTCCTCCTCTGGGAATTCTTCCTCAGGAGCAACTTCAGTTTCCACAGGTATTTCTAGGATAGCTTCAGTCGAAACAAACTCCTCCTCTGCAATTTCCAGTTGAGCTTCTTCCTCAATTTCAGTTGAGACTACAACTTCCTCCACTGGGAATTCTTCCTCAGGAGCAACTTCAGCCGCCACAGGTATTTCTTGGATAGCTTCAGCTGTAACAACTTCCTCCTCTGCAATTTCTGGTTGAGCTTCTTCCTCAATTTCAGTTGAGACTACAACTTCCTCCTCTGGGAATTCTTCCTCAGGAGCAACTTCAGCCTCCACAGGTATTTCTAGGATGGCTTCAGTCGAAACAACCTCCTCCTCTGCAATTTCCAGTTGAGCTTCTTCCTCAATTTCAGGTGAGACCACAACTTCCTCCTCTGGGAATTCTTCCTCAGGAGCAACTTCAGCCTCCACAGGTATTTCTTGAATAGCTTCAGCTGTAACAACTTCCTCCTCTGCAATTTCTGGTTGAGCTTCTTCCTCAATTTCAGTTGAGACTAAAGTTTCCTCCTCTGGGAATTCTTCCTCAGGAGCAACTTCAGCCTCCACAGGTATTTCTAGGATGGCTTCAGCTGTAACAACTTCCTCCTCTGCAATTTCTGGTTTGGCTTCTTCCTCAATTTGTGTTGAGACAACTTCCTCGTCTGGGAATTCCTCCTCAGGAGCAACTTCAGCTTCCACGGGTATTTCTTGGATAGCTTCAGCTGTAACAACTTCCTCCTCTATAATTTCTGGTTGAGCTTCTTCCTCAATTTCAGTTGAGACTACAACTTCCTCCTCTGGGAATTCTTCCTCAGGAGCAACTTCAGCCTCCACGGGTATTTCTAGGATGGCTTCAGTCGAAACAACCTCCTCCTCTGCAATTTCCAGTTGAGCTTCTTCCTCAATTACAGTTGAGACTACAACTTCCTCCTCTGGGAATTCTTCCTCAGGAGCAACTTCAGCCGCCACAGGTATTTCTTGGATAGCTTCATCTGTAACAACTTCCTCCTCTGCAATTTCTGGTTGAGCTTCTTCCTCAATTACAGTTGAGACTCACATAACCCTCCTCTGGGAATTCTTCCTCAGGAGCAACTTCAGCTTCCACGGGTATTTCTTGGATAGCTTCAGCTGTAACAACTTCCTCCTCTGCAATTTCTGGTTGAGCTTCTTCCTCAATTTCAGTTGAGACTACAACTTCCTCCTCTGGGAATTCTTCCTCAGGAGCAACTTCAGCCTCCACAGGTATTTCTAGGACAGCTTCAGTCGAAACAACCTCCTCCTCTGCAATTTGCAGTTGAGCTTCTTCCTCAATTACAGTTGAGACTACAACTTCCTCCTCTGGAAATTCTTCCTCAGGAGCAACTTCAGCCTCCACGGGTATTCCTTGGATAGCTTCAGCTGTAACAACTTCCTCCTCTGCAATTTCTGGTTGAGCTTCTTCCTCAATTTCAGTTGAGACAACAACTTCCTCCTCTGGAAATTCCTCCTGAGAAGCAACTTCAGCCTCCACGGGTATTTCTTGAATAGCTTCAGCTGTAACAACTTCCTCCTCTGCAATTTCTGGTTTGGCTTCTTCCTCAATTTCAGTTGAGACAACAACTTCCTCCTCTGGGAATTCCTCCTCGGGAGCAACTTCAGCCTCCACAGGTATTTGTTGGGTAGCTTCAGTCGTAACAACCTCTTCCTCGACAATCTCTGGTTGGGATATACCTTGTATTTCAAGGGGAGCAGTTTCTTCACCTTCAGCGAGTTCATCTGCATTGAATAGAGATAAAACATAGTTCAATTTTATGAGATTGCCATGAATTTGCGGGAGGTTTTCTAACAAAATGTTCACCCCTCCCGCCCGCATCAAGTCAGTAATCATGAATACATACTTAAGAATTTAACCAGCTCAAAAAATTATAGTGATACAAAAGAAATCATCCATATTCATATTTGTTCTTGCCTCTTTTTCACCCTGAAAAAGCAGATTATGCAGTAATAGAACCACTAAAACTAGCTTACCATCCCAACCTCAAATCCACTGTAAAACAGAGATGCAAAAATGTGACAAATACAACTGTTAGCCAAGACAAACACTTCAAGCATATTAGGACAAAATGGTGACACAGCAGAATACAATATTAGTTTTAGAAATCAGAATAAATTTATATATATGTATATTAACATATATATGATTAATAATTTTGTCTGATTTCCTTTTTGTAATTGCATACTTTTATATACTAATTTTATCTGGTTTCTTTTTTGGAATTGCATACTTTCATATAAAATCATACCACTATTCTAATGGAGTTTAATAGAAACAAAAATGCATCATGGGATATCTTCCAATGCATCATGGGATATCTTCCAATGCATCATGGGATGTCTTCCAATGCATCATGGGATATCTTCCAATGCATCATGGGATGTCTTCCAATGCATCATGGGATGTCTTCCAATGCATCATGAGATGTCTTCCAGTTTGTGAAAAAAATTGGGGGGAAAAATCCAGCTAATCATGTAAAAATTAGATTAATTTTATGATTATGAGTGATATTTATGTTTAATACAAAATGGCTGAAGCTTTGTGATTACAGAGAACTGCTATATTTAAGGTATCTGGACCACAGACTATATATATATATATATATATGGTACATACATGTAATTGCATAGTGTAAGTTTCTGTATAGTCACGACCTATACAGGCTCCATGGTGTGAGATTATATAGTAAACCTAAATTTAGACAAGTTTATAGCCCAAACAACATATGCACACTGGAATAATCTATTTTTATGGCAAGTTCTTGTATTTAACTTGTAACACATGACAGGGTTAAGTGGCCCGGGCTTCGGGGTCAAAGGTCAAGTTAGAAAATATGGAAAAAAGAAAATGCCTTCAGGTGTCTCCAAATGACTTAATCATCCAGCTGGGATGCGTGTTTACAGAAAATGGCTACCAGAGCTTGACATTTTCATAGCTCCTCTCTGTTTTTAACTCGACTATTTATCTTAGGTCTGTTTTTAGCTCTGGTGCATTACAAGTAGAAGTAAGGTGTCATTATAGTTTTCCCTCAAACTCTGGTATTTAGTATCTTACCAGATGCAGCTTGGGCACATGTTTTATCATCTGTTAGCCATTACTATACTCTACAGCTCAGAAAAACCCTGCCAGACATGGCACTTAAATAAACCGGACTATATATATACTATAGCGATATAAGTAATGTAACAAATAGCCTTTCTTGACTTTCTAACAACACTGTTCATACTGTTCAAAACTGCAGTCAGAATAAAATGTAGAGAGCTATTTGTTATTGTTCTGATATATAATATATATGGAGTCATCAAGTCTGACAATCACTGGCTAGCTTCTGAACATTTTTTCCAGATCAGGATAACAGCTTGCATCAAGTTCACTAACAACCCTAAACATATAATTTCTATTTTTCCAAAGCTGTAGCTCTTTCATACGCTCCTGTACTCATCATATTGAAGCGAAAACCACTCATTTTCATGATGCATTATTCTGACAATCATTTTCTTGTACATTTACAGTCAAGATTTGTGGACATTCAGCGAAACGATCAAGAGCTCCCATGTGGTATCTACTGTCCCTTCAGTCAGAATTTATCAGCGGCTATTTCTTAACCCTGTTTATCTTAACTGAGTCTAATCTATTCAGCAACAAGTGACAAGCATTCTGACTGTTCTGTTAATCTACCGGACTGCTATTTTTGGTGATATTAAGATGTTATTCTCCACTCAATGTTTATCAGATAATCAATGATTAACAATTTGGGCTGGTGACTATTATTAAATTTCTTTCAGAATGTGATTTTTTTAACTCAATGAATTTTTATGACTAAAACTTAATGACCAGTCATTCATTGCAATAAAATTGATCACCCTCTAAAATCAGTAAATTAAAAAAAAAAAATTTAAATTAAAAATCTGAATGATTTTGGACCACTTTACCAACTTCCTGTTATAATAAATTTGATCCTCCTGATTCAATGGTAGGAATTTCACTTCCTGTAATACGAATCACTATATTCAAACATCTGTTTTCCAGTTTCAATGAATGAAATTCTTCATGAACTTACACGTCATCTGAACATTATATAATGTCACAGGAAAGCTTTTGTAAATCTTAATGAAGCATCAAGAAAAGTATGCTTCAACTGCTTAAGTCTCGGACTCTGCTGAACTGATCACATTAGTTGATCCTCTACCTCTTCAATCTTTTTCATTTTAGCTTCCTTGATACTCCTTTAAACTATTTCATTTTCGATACAAATACTGAGAAATTTAGGTCTTTACTGAAGGAAAGAATATACACTCAACATTTTCATGTCAAAGCTGGCACAGTTAGACAATATGAAACCAGTAAATTCAGCTGTAATGTTTGCAAACAGAAGACAGTATTACTGCTAACTCCACTATTCACAACTGCCCTATGAACAGGTTTTCTTCCAGTTTTCTCGATGAGCCAGTGAAAATGCTAGAATTCAATTTGAAAAAATGGGAGCCGCCCAATCGAGTCTTCTAAAACTGCTTTGGAATAGATTTTCTTCCAGTTTTCTTTGCAAGCCAATGAAAATGCTAGAATTCAATGACCAATCGAGTCTTCTAAAATTACTTTGGAGTTTCCATACAAATACATTAACCAGTCTCCATGATTCAAGTTAGGGAGGAAGCTCCACTTATTAGAACTAGCTATATAGCCAGAAATTTGCCAAGATGTTATTCAAAAGATCACTGTTGTCTCAAATGAGTAATAAGTATTGATAGTTCCAACAGACGCCAGCTCTTAACTGTGAAGATGAATGTGATGTACTTCTAAAAGAATTAGATATATCTTACTCAAAGGGATCCATTGGCATTTAGTTTGGGAGGCGTAGAGAATGGGCATACATTAAGAAAGCAGCGTGACAACAGCTAAGGATATACATACATCTCCTGGAGGCTTCTGATTGGTCAGCTCAGCTTCCTCAGAAGTCAAAGGTCAAATGAGCAAGCATGCTGGGACAAATTCGCGAAAAGGTTCAAACGACGGGATCATGCACGATTTGGAGTTATGATACACATGCGACGCGATTATAGTCCGAGTACACTTCAAAGACCGGTCACAAATGCACACATAATATAAAATTTATATACAGCTGGCATACATTTCACATACACAACACCTTGGAAACATTTCACATATTTACATCTCACATACATTTGACATACATCACACATATACACTTCATAAACACCTCATGCACGGTTCAAATACCTCTCGTATACAGTTTACATATAGCTCACATACTCTTTATATACACCTCGCATACATCCATTATACCACATACACTTCTCAACACTTCCGACACACTCCACATGTAGCTACATCGATTTGCATACACATCACATACATTCTACATACACCTCACATACATTCTACATACACCTCACATACATTCTACATACACCTCATATACATTCTCAATACACCTCACATACATTCTACATACACTTCACATACATTCTACATACACCTCACATACATTCTACATACACTTCACATACATTCTACATACACCTCACATACATTGTACATACACCTCACATACATTCTACATACACCTCACATACATTCTACATACACTTCACATACATTCTACATACACCTCACATACATTCTACATACACCTCACATACATTCTACATACACCTCACATACACATTTCAAATAAATTTCTCTACATGAGATCTGACAATACTCTGGACAATGAACTTTACGTGTATGAGAGATACACAGAAATACAGGACAGCAAACTTTGAAGATACAAAAGGCAGCTATACAGTGATCCAATATTCAAACACTGTTCCCCCAAATGTTAGCTATACAGTGATCCAATATTCAAACACTGTTCCCCCAAATGTTAGCTATACAGTGATCCAATATTCAAACACTGTTCCCCCAAATGTTAGCTATACAGTGATCCAATATTCAAACACTGTTCCCCCAAATGTTTGCTATACAGTGATCCAATATTCAAACACTGTTCCCCCAAATGTTAGCTATACAGTGATCCAATATTCAAACACTGTTCCCCCAAATGTTTGCTATACAGTGATCCAATATTCAAACACTGTTCCCCCAAATGTTAGCTATACAGTGATCCAATATTCAAACACTGTTCCCCCAAATGTTAGCTATACAGTGATCCAATATTCAAACACTGTTCCCCCAAATGTTTGCTATACAGTGATCCAATATTCAAACACTGTTCCCCCAAATGTTAGCTATACAGTGATCCAATATTCAAACACTGTTCCCCCAAATGTTTGCTATACAGTGATCCAATATTCAAACTCTGTTCCCCCAAATGTTTGATTTGTTCGATACGATCATGAATGAGCAATCTGCATGGTGATTGTTTCAACCAATAATCAATGAATTAATTACTGAACAATAATTACAAGAAGAAATACCTTAGAATAATCTCTTAGCATTATTTTCAAATTAAATAAATCATAAAATATTTGCGTTCCTGTAACACTCATTTAAAATTCCACAATCCACATAAAATTTATATAAATTAAGAATTTTGAAGTTTCAATTTTTGCATACAATAATACTGCCTCCTCCAGTGATTAAAGCACACCAATAAGCACAAAATGACCCCAAAACATTTCAGAGTGTCATGAATTAAATCCATGGATCATGCAGGGTAGGAGTACGCACAGAGAATCGTAATCTTACGATAATCCCTCTAATAATTCAATCATAGAAAGTGGAATTTTGCAGCATAAAGTCAGGGGGTGATCAAATTTATTAGAACAGGAAGTTGACAAAATGGTTCAAAATCATAGATAATCCAGTATTTCTCTGTTATTTCAATGATCCAATTTACTAGAATTGAATTGAATTGAATTGAATTGAATTGAATTTTGTCCCCAAAATTGGGGGTGATTGAATTTTGATAGGGGACTGAATTATAGGAGGGATTACCCTAAATTCCAGAGTCAGCATGTCACCCGTCAAGCCTAGCCATAGTCACACAAGTATACACAGCATACAATATCACCGTCAAGCCTAGCCATAGTCACACAAATATACACACAGCATACAATATCGGAGACACTTACATGTACATGTAGCTTTAAGCAGCAGAACGTTACACCATTGACAGGTTAAAAAACAATGACATAATACACCATTATGAAGTACTGAAGCAATACAATATTACATGTTCACAATAATAAACAATGGCAATCGCTCTCAAAGTTTGCATGGAAGAAACTGTCTCTGTTCATACTGGTCTCATCAGGTCAAACTAGACATAACCATAGTAATCATTGGTTCATGGATCCCACATTAATCAAAAGGTTTCTCAAGTTTCCGAAATTTAAATCAAGTTATTTTTTTTGTCCAGTTGAACGTTACTTGATCAGTATCTTTGTCCAGCAAACAAAGTTTTAGAGCAACCAACGTGATTAAAAACACTTACATTGAACAGCCATAACATTTGACAACAGAATCAGCGAAAGTCAATAATCATTATATTTAAGCATTGTTGCTATGACAGCTGCAAGGCATTGTGGCTTATGACCGCTGCAAAGCATTGTTTCGATTAATGATGCAAAGACATGTTGCCATGACAGCTGCACAGCCATGTTGCCAGGACAAATACAAAACCATGTTGCGATGGCAGCTCCAGTGCCATGTTGCCATGACAACTGCAATGTAATGTTGCCATGACAGGTGCAATGCCAAGTTGCCATGTCAAATACAAAGTCACTGTTGCCATGAAAGTTAGCTGCATAGCATGATGCCATTGCAAAGCCATATTGCAACTATCCTTGCAGTCATGTTGCAATGACAGCTGCAAAGCTATGTTGCCATCACAGCTGCAAAGCCATGTTGCTATGACAGCTGCAAAGCCATGTTGCTATGACAGCTGCAAAGCCATGTTGCAATGACAGCTGCAAAGCCATGTTGCGATGACAGCTGCATTATTTGACGGATGCCCAGCAATGAATCCTACATATAATTTTACACATTAGGCAAGTTTACCAAACAATATATAAGCTGCTTGACATGCATTGTGTTATAGCCCCAGAACATGCTGCCAATCCCCCTTGTCTCTTATATGTAGGGTTTTACCATATAAAGTACTGTCAAAAAGTAGAATGAATAGCCTAGTATAGATAGCAGACTTTGTTACAGAAACACAAAGATTTCAACATTTCATAAATATTCAGTTTTATTGGAATCAGAGGTAGAACACCATACATTGCTTTGCCGTGTTGGTTCCTGCCTGTATCATATAGCACTACTCTTGACTAGCACTACACAGTAAAACTGTATAATCCGGCACCCGAATGGTAACCGCCATAACCTGTACAAACCCACAGGTGTCATGAAAGTTTGCATTTCCAATGTTTTGAGCCTTCAATCCAGAAGCATAACCAATGGTGTGTACAGGTTGGAGCATCGTTGGTGTATAAGGTTTGGCTATACACTCTGTGAGTGTGGAACCACACAATTCATAACGTTGCATGTGACGGGTTCTCAGATGTGCCGAAATTTTGTCAGTTGCCATCCCAGAATTCATGTCATGTTAATATTGTATAAATAATTATATTTTATATATATTATAATGTACAGTATAGAGTTAAAACTTTTTAAAATATCACAGTGGCTATTATTTGTATAATATATAGCTATAAATTTATTGTTTGTATATTGTATATAGCTATATAATTTTATTTACACAGGTATCAATGATACAAAAGTTGCTAAATTCATTTCGAAAATCCTTTTTCAAAAGAGGGTCGATGTATGAAAAGGTAGAAAAATAGCGAAAATGTTTGGTCCTCTATACAGAACTACGCGAATCATGAGTGAGAAAATATTCCAGCTGGATTAACATGACCTATTATTACATAAATATGTCAGGTGTAATAAAAGATCAGCTAACACAGCTGAAATATTTTACTGTGTATAATAAAGAAATCAACCACAGCTCTCACCCCCATGCTAAGTTCTGTTCTTCAAAGTTAGTAGGGAATTCTGGGATGGTATCTGCTCACATATATTTGGAGCACTGCACAGCACTACATTCTGGCCAGCAGAATCGACGAAATAAAAATTATCTACAAATTAAAACGAAAATATTGTCCAGGATCACTGCAGAACGTTTTCGGGAAGAACAAATAAACACCATGCTTCTGACATATTTAGAAGACAAACCAAAAACAGAACAGAATAAAATGTCTGGGTTGGAAACTGAATTCACAATCTGAGCAATAAGTTGAGAATATTTCATTATTCAATGAAAGAGGAGTATCTGAATGTTTGAAAGGTGAGAACTCAGAAAAAAGGTTAGGAAATAAAATCCCTCCAAGTGGTAGCTAACATGGTATTAATCGATATTAAAATCATAAAATATTTGTCTGGATTTTTTTCCATCTTGTCTCTCCCATTTATGCAATGCATTCTGGGTACAGCAGGAAGTCCCTCTTTGTTTGGTGAAGTTCAGAATCAGTCTGGAAATATGACTGCCAAGGGGATTTAGAGACAAACTGATTCAATTGATACTGAATGAGGAGGGAGGGAATTTGGCTTAATGTCACACTCAAGTTTGTTTCACTCATATGGTGACAGTCAGTTTGGTTGGTGGAGGAAGCCGGAGTACCCGGAGAGAACCACCGCCCATCGGCAAGTACCTGACAAACTTTCACACATGGACCGATACTGAATGATAGCTAGCACTGGGAGGACGGGGAGACAACTACGTAACCACTTCAAATGAAAGGGAGACAACTCCACCGCAAAGGTTGTCAAAAGTGGGGTTACCATGGTTACGCCATTGGTAAACAGTAGAAGAAACACGACCAGAAACAAAAGAAGAAACTGAAAAGCCAGGCAATAAACCGGAGTAACATCATCGACATGATGACGGCTAGGAGGAACTTCTGCATGCTAGCATCCTCAACATTCGTGGGCTGCCAACCTAAGGTAGGTCTTAGTTCCTGGGGTCCTTTTTCAGCAGGAACTTCTTCCAGAGTCACTTCAACTTCTGGCTGTTCTTCCAATGGCTCTGGTTTGACTTCTTCGGGAATCTCCGGTTCTGAATGACGAGAATTGAAAACGGTTATTGCAAGTACAATGTAAATGGAATAATAATATTGTGTATTTCAACATCAGATGACAGCAAATTTATCATTAGATGAAGATCACATATCAAACTCATAGATACTAATAGTTAGTTAACCAAATGAATTATGGATAATATTAGCTTCAAATCTTGGGTGTTTACATCTTGGTCAAGAAAACAAACACCTATGATTTTTTTTTTTAAAAATCTTTGACAAGCTGAAAGCTATATCAGCAAAAAACACAGTATATTATGCTAGACAATTATAATGTGAATCTGTCCTGTCATTCAAGTACAAAGTCATGGGTAAGAAAATATTCCAGCAGGGTGAACTGCAACCCATATCTTCCTCCTCCTCCGTCCTCCTCCCCCCACCCCAACATATTGTGCGCATAATTTGTGTTGCATGCATCCATAACAATGTCAATCTGTCAGAAACTATGCCTATATCAGTCAATTCAAAGATACTTGTGCTACAGTATTATTGTCAACCACTCAATATGCCAATATTCAATCTGGACCATTCGTGTGTAACAATTATGAAGTCTTAAGTCTCATTATCTAAGCCTGTATCTCCTTTAATGGCCATTTTGTATTTTCGTGGCTGAGTTTTGAAGCCTCTTCATTGGTTGATGGTATTCTGATGGAACTTTTATGAATTCAGTGAGGCTAGGTGATGACTATTTATCACAGGCCCAGCAGTTAAATGTTAAGTTATCTCAGTCTGGCATTATCTATGCCTGTGAGCATCAATTCAGGTCATCGGTGTCAATGAGTCATTATCTCAGCCTAATCAGTGTCAATCTGTGCCATTATTGGAGCCTCTCAGTTTCTCTGTATTTCATTATATGAGGTTCAGTGTCAGTTCATGTCATTTATCAGTCAATTTGTGTCATTATTTGAGCTCATCACTATTAGCGCCATTTTGTGTCACTATCTGAGCGTATCCATTTGTGTCATCATTGGAGCCTATAAATGTCAATGTATGTCACCATCTGAGTGTATCCGTTTGTGTCATCATTGGAGCCTATAAATGTCAACGTATGTCACCATCTGAGCGTATCCGTTTGTGTCATCATTGGAGCCTATAAATGTCAATGTATGTCACCATCTGAGCGTATCCATTTGTGTCATCATTGGAGCCTATAAATGTCAATGTATGTCACCATCTGAGTGTATCCGTTTGTGTCATCATTGGAGCCTATAAATGTCAATGTATGTCACCATCTGAGTGTATCCGTTTGTATCATTATTGGAGCCTATCAATGTCAATGTATGTCACTATCTGAGTGTATCCGTTTGTGTTATTATTGGAGCCTATAAATGTCAACGTATGTCACCATCTGAGCGTATCCGTTTGTGTCATTATTGGAGCCTATCAATGTCAACATGTCACCATCTGAGCGTATCCGTTTGTGTCATCATTGGAGCCTATAAATGTCAATGTATGTCACCATCTGAGCGTATCCATTTGTGTCATCATTGGAGCCTATAAATGTCAATGTATGTCACCATCTGAGTGTATCCGTTTGTGTCATCATTGGAGCCTATAAATGTCAATGTGTGTCACCATCTGAGTGTATCCGTTTGTATCATTATTGGAGCCTATCAATGTCAATGTATGTCACTATCTGAGTGTATCCGTTTGTGTTATTATTGGAGCCTATAAATGTCAACGTATGTCACCATCTGAGCGTATCCGTTTGTCATTATTGGAGCCTATCAATGTCAACATATGTCACTATCTGAGTGTATCCGTTTGTGTTATTATTGGAGCCTATGAATGTCAACGTATGTCACTATCTGAGCGTATCCGTTTGTGTCATTATTGGAGCCTATCAATGTCAACGTATGTCACTATCTGAGCGTATCCGTTTGTGTCATTATTGGAGCCTATCAATGTCAACGTATGTCACTATCTGAGTGTATCCATTTGTGTCATTATTGGAGCCTATCAATTTCAACGTATGTCACTATCTGAGTGTATCCGTTTGTGTCATTATTGGAGGCTATCAATGTCAACATATGTCACTATCTGAGCGTATCCGTTTGAGTCATTATTGGAGCCTATAAATGTCAACGTATGTCACTATCTAAGCGTATCTGTTTGTGTCATTATTGGAGCCTATAAATGTCAACTTATGTCACTATCTGAGCGTTTCCGTTTGTGTCATTATTGGAGCCTATCAATGTCAATGTATGTCACTATCTGAGACAGTGTATCAGTGCCAATTTGTTTCATTTTCTGAGAGAATCCATGCCGTTATTGCAGCCTATCAGCATCCATCTACAATCTGTCATTATCTGATCTCTACCTGGCAATCTGTCATTATCTGATCTCTACCTGACAATCTGTCATTATCTGATCTCTACCTGACAATCTGTCATTGTCTGATCTCTACCTGACGATCTGTCATTATCTGATCTCTACCTGACAATCTGTCATTGTCTGATCTCTACCTGACGATCTGTCATTATCTGATCTCTACCTGACAATCTGTCATTATCTGATCTCTACCTGACAATCTGTCATTGTCTGATCTCTACCTGACGATCTGTCATTATCTGATCTCTACCTATATATCATCATCAGTGTCAACCTAGGTCAATTTCAGAGTCTTATATCATTATCAATCTAGGTCAATGTCAGACAATTACTGTCAATCTAGGTCAATATCTGAGCCTGTCAGTGTCAATCGAGGTCAATATAGGACACTACCACTGTCAATCAAGGTCAATATGAGGCACTATTACTGTCAATATAGGTCAATATCTGAGTCTATCAGTGTCAATCTAGGTCAATATCAGGCAGTATCATTGTCAATCTAGGTCAATATCTGAGCCTAACAGTGTCAATGTAGGTCAATATGAGAGCCCATCATTTTCAAACTAGATCAACATCAGAGCTTACATTTGTCAATCTATGTTAATATCAGAGCCTGTACCTACTTGTAACAGAGCAGATCTAATGCTGCCATTTTATAGTGCTGTCCCACTAACATATCATGCTGTTAGGTCTATACCAAAGCCTATCAGTATCAATTTAGGTCAATGTCAGAAATCTAATAACTTCAGAACTGAGTGCCAATCTAGGCCAACATCAAAGACTATCAGTGTCAACAGGCCTGTGTGTCAATCTTAGGTCAATATCAGAGCCTAATCATATCAATCTAGGCCAATATCAGAGATAATTAGTGTCTGTCTAGGTCAATATGACAGCCTATCAGTGTCAATCTAGACCAATATCAGACCATAACAGTGTCAATCTAGGTCCATATCAGAGATAGTTAGTGTCTGTCTAGGTCAATATGACAGCCTATCAGTGTCAATTCAGACCAATATCAGACCATAACAGTGTCAATCTAGGTCCATATCAGAGATAGTTAGTGTCTGTCTAGGTCAATATGACAGCCTATCAGTGTCAATTCAGACCAATATCAGACCATAACAGTGTCAATCTAGGTCCATATCAGAGATAATTAGTTTCTGTCTAGGTCAATATGACAGCCTATCAGTGTCAATCTAGGCCAATATCAGAGCATAACAGTGTCAATCTAGGTCCATATCACAGATAATTAGTGTCTGTCTAGGTCAATATGACAGCCTATCAGTGTCAATCTAGACCAATATCAGACCATAACAGTGTCAATCTAGGTCCATATCAGAGATAGTTAGTGTCTGTCTAGGTCAATATGACAGCCTATCAGTGTCAATCTAGGCCAATATCAGAGCATAACAGTGTCAATCTAGGTCCATATCAGAGATAATTAGTGTCTGTCTAGGTCAATATGACAGCCTATCAGTGTCAATCTAGACCAATATCAGACCATAACAGTGTCAATCTAGGTCCATATCAGAGATAATTAGTGTCTGTCTAAGTCAATATGACAGCCTATCAGTGTCAATCTAGGCCAATATCAGAGCATAACAGTGTCAATCTAGGTCCATATCAGAGATAGTTAGTGTCTGTCTAGGTCAATATGACAGCCTATCAGTGTCAATCTAGACCAATATCAGACCATAACAGTGTCAATCTAGGTCCATATCAGAGATAGTTAGTGTCTGTCTAGGTCAATATGACAGCCTATCAGTGTCAATTCAGACCAATATCAGACCATAACAGTGTCAATCTAGGTCCATATCAGAGATAGTTAGTGTCTGTCTAGGTCAATATGACAGCCTATCAGTGTCAATTCAGACCAATATCAGACCATAACAGTGTCAATCTAGGTCCATATCAGAGATAATTAGTGTCTGTCTAGGTCAATATGACAGCCTATCAGTGTCAATCTAGGCCAATATCAGAGCATAACAGTGTCAATCTAGGTCCATATCACCAGATAATTAGTGTCTGCATCTGGAGTCAATATGACAGCCTATCGGTGTCAATCTAGACCAATATCAGACCATAACAAGTGTCAATCTAGGTCCATATCCAGAGATAGTTAGTGTCTGTCTAGGTCAATATGACAGCCTATCAGTGTCAATCTAGGCCAATATCAGTGCATAACAGTGTCAATCTAGGTCCATATCAGAGAAAATTAGTGTCTGTCTAGGTCAATATGACAGCCTATCAGTGTCAATCTAGACCAATATCAGACCATAACAGTGTCAATCTAGGTCCATATCAGAGATAGTTAGTGTCTGTCTAGGTCAATATGACAGCCTATCAGTGTCAATCTAGGCCAATATCAGACCATGACAGTGTCAATCTAGGTCCATATCAGAGATAGTTAGTGTCTGTCTAGGTCAATATGACAGCCTATCAGTGTCAATCTAGGCCAATATCAGACCATGACAGTGTCAATCTAGGTCCATATCAGAGATAGTTAGTGTCTGTCTAGGTCAATATGACAGCCTATCAGTGTCAATCTAGGCCAATATCAGACCATGACAGTGTCAATCTAGGTCCATATCAGAGATAGTTAGTGTCTGTCTAGGTCAATATGACAGCCTATCAGTGTCAATCTAGGCCAATATCAGACCATGACAGTGTCAATCTAGGTCCATATCAGAGATAGTTAGTGTCTGTCTAGGTCAATATGACAGCCTATCAGTGTCAATCTAGGCCAATATCAGACCATGACAGTGTCAATCTAGGTCCATATCAGAGATAGTTAGTGTCTGTCTAGGTCAATATGACAGCCTATCAGTGTCAATCTAGGCCAATATCAGACCATGACAGTGTCAATCTAGGTCCATATCAGAGATAGTTAGTGTCTGTCTAGGTCAATATGACAGCCTATCAGTGTCAATCTAGGCCAATATCAGACCATGACAGTGTCAATCTAGGTCCATATCAGAGATAGTTAGTGTCTGTCTAGGTCAATATGACAGCCTATCAGTGTCAATCTAGGCCAATATCAGACCATGACAGTGTCAATCTAGGTCCATATCAGAGATAGTTAGTGTCTGTCTAGGTCAATATGACAGCCTATCAGTGTCAATCTAGGCCAATATCAGACCATGACAGTGTCAATCTAGGTCCATATCAGAGATAGTTAGTGTCTGTCTAGGTCAATATGACAGCCTATCAGTGTCAATCTAGGCCAATATCAGAGCGTATCAGTGTCAATCTAGGTCCATATCAGATATAATGAGTGTCTGTCTAGTTCAACATGACCCATATCCGATATCATTGATTGGTCGATGATATCCCATATCATTGATTGAGAGTATGATTTTGAAATAGTTTGAGTTATTGTCCAAACAAGATTCAACTGTTGAAAATCCAAGATGGCCGGCGGTGGCCATCTTGGATTACACAGTTAACTGAAAAGCAATCCCAACCGTCTTTTCACTGATGTCAAGGCACTCTCCAAGTTTGAAGTCGATCAGTTTAATAGTTCTTGAGTTATTGGTCAGACAAGAAATGTGTATCAAATGGCTGATGGTAGCCATTTTGGATAACACAGGTAACTGAAAAGCAATCCGAACCGTCCTCTCGCCGGTGTCAAGCCACTCTCGATCAGTTGAATCATTCTAGTACATGTATTTTGTCCCGACAAGATCAACTTCTTAAAATGCAACATAATCCAATATCACTGATGCATGGCAGCCAAATTGGATTATGCACGTCCATGAAACACAATCCCAACCGTCATCTCACCAAATGTCAAGGCACTCCCCAAGTTTGCAATAGATCAGTTGAATCGTACTCCAGTTATTGTCCACACAAAATCAAACTGGTTAAAATCCAATAAAATCCAATATGGCTGATGGTGGCCATATTGGATCATGCACGTCCTTAAGAAGGAATCCCAATCGTCCTCTCTTATGTCAAGGTACTCGCCAGGTATGAAGTGGATCGGTTGAATCATTCTCAAATTATTGTCCGAACAAGATCTGTTCAAAATCCAATTGGATTGCACATGGACTGACTCTCGCTACTAAGTAGTGGGGGACAATCAGAGCCTACCAGTGTCAACCTGGGTCAATATCTGAGCATACAGGTATTAATCTAGGTCAATGTCAAAGACTTTAATATTCTTAGGATAGGCCAGGGAATATCAGCATTAATCTAGGTCAAAATCAGACCTATCTCAATCCTAGGTCAATATCAGAGGTTATCGGTGTCAATCTAGGTCAATATCAGAGCTTATTGGTGTCAATCTAGGTCAATATCAGAGCTTATTGGTGTCAATCTAGGTCAATATCAGAGCCAATCAGTATCAATTTTTGTCAACATCAGACATGTGTGTCAATCCTAGGTCAATATGAGAGCCTATCTATCAGTTAGTCTGGGTTAATATTCATTTTACCAGTGTCAATTTGGGTCAACATCAGAGTCCATCAGCGTCAATATCAGAGCATATAGACATCAATCTAGGTCAATGTCAGACATCAGATTAAATGTGGGCCTTTCAATGTCAATCTAGGTCAACATCAAAACCTGTCAGTCAGTCTACATGATTATCTTAGCCTATCAGAGTCAGACTATGTCATCATCATAGCCTATCAGTCAATGTCAAAATCTTAGCCTATGACAGTCAGCCTCTGTCGTTATCTTAGCCTATCAGAGTCAGTCTGTCATTATCATGGTCCATCGGAGTCCATCTATATAATTATCAGTCAGTCTATGTCATTATCTTACTCAATCAAAATCAGTCTATGCCATTATATTACTCTATCAAAATCAGTCTGTCATTATCTTAGCCTATCAGCCAGTCTATCTCATTATCTTAGCCTATCAGAGTCAATCTATGTCATTATCTTAGACTATGAGAGTCAGTCTATCTCATTATATTAGTCTATCAGACGATCTCTTTCATTGTCTTAGCCTATCAGAGACAGTCTGTCATTATCTTAGCCTATCAGAGTCAGTCTGTCATTATCTTAGCCTATCAGACAGTCTATGTCATTATCTTAGCCTATCAGACAGTCTATGACATTATCTTAGCCTATCGGACAGTCTGACATTATCTTAGCCTATCAGTCTATGACATTATCTTAGCCTATCAGACAGTCTATGACATTAGCTTAGCCTATCAGACAGTCTATGACATTATCTTAGCCTATCAGAATCAGTCTATCTCATTATCTTAGCCTATCAGAGTCTGTCTATGTCATTATCTTAGCCTATCAGAATCAGTCTATCTCATTATCTTAGCCTATCAGAATCAGTCTATCTCATTATCTTAGCCTATCAGAATCAGTCTATCTCATTACCTTACCCTATTAGAATCAGTCTATCTCATTATCTTACCCTATCAGAGTCAGTCTATCTCATTATCTTAGCCTATCATAGTCTGTCATTATCTTAGCCCATCAGAGTCTGTCTATGTCATTATCTTAGCCTATCATAGGCAGTCTATGTCATTATCTTAGCCTATCAGAATCAGTCTATGTCTTAGCCTATCACTCAGTCTACATGTATGTCAAAATCTTAATCTATCAGAGTCAGTCTATGTCATTATCCTAGCCTGTCATAGTCTGTCTATGTCATTACTCCTTAGCCTATCAGAATCAGTCTATCTCATTATCTTACTCCCTATCAGAATCAGTCTATCTCATTATCTTACCCTATCAGAATCAGTCTATCTCATTACCTAGCCTACTATAATCAGTCTATCTCATTACCTTAGCCTCTTATCAGGAATCAGTCTATCTCATTATCTTAGCCTACTGTGAGTCTGTCTATGCTGTATTATCTTAGCCTATCAGAATCAGTCTCTCATTATCTTAGCCTATCAGAATCAGTCTATGTCATTATCTATCTTAGCCTATCAGTCAGTCTATCTCATTATCTATCTTAGCCTATCAGAGTCAGTCTGTCATTATCATGGTCCATCAGAGTCCATCTATATAATTATCAGTCAGTCTATGCCATTATCCTACTCTATCAAAATCAGTCTGTCATTATCTTAGCCTATCAGCCTGTCTATGCCATTATCTTACTCTATCAAAATCAGTCTGTCATTATCTTAGCCTATCAGCCAGTCTATCTCATTATCTTAGCCTATCAGAGTCAATCTATGTCATTATCTTAGACTATGAGAGTCAGTCTATCTCATTATATTAGTCTATCAGACGATCTCTTTCATTGTCTTAGCCTATCAGAGACAGTCTGTCATTATCTTAGCCTATCAGAGTCAGTCTGTCATTATCTTAGCCTATCAGACAGTCTATGTCATTATCTTAGCCTATCAGACAGTCTATGACATTATCTTAGCCTATCGGACAGTCTGACATTATCTTAGCCTATCAGTCTATGACATTATCTTAGCCTATCAGACAGTCTATGACATTAGCTTAGCCTATCAGACAGTCTATGACATTATCTTAGCCTATCAGAATCAGTCTATCTCATTATCTTAGCCTATCAGAGTCTGTCTATGTCATTATCTTAGCCTATCAGAATCAGTCTATCTCATTATCTTAGCCTATCAGAATCAGTCTATCTCATTATCTTAGCCTATCAGAATCAGTCTATCTCATTACCTTACCCTATTAGAATCAGTCTATCTCATTATCTTACCCTATCAGAGTCAGTCTATCTCATTATCTTAGCCTATCATAGTCTGTCATTATCTTAGCCCATCAGAGTCTGTCTATGTCATTATCTTAGCCTATCATAGGCAGTCTATGTCATTATCTTAGCCTATCAGAATCAGTCTATGTCTTAGCCTATCACTCAGTCTACATGTATGTCAAAATCTTAATCTATCAGAGTCAGTCTATGTCATTATCCTAGCCTGTCATAGTCTGTCTATGTCATTATCTTTACCTGTTGGTGAGAAAGTTCTATATGGTATGTGATCGCTTAGTTTTGTCTATCAATACCACTGGCTGCCTTCATTCCAAGCTTCTCTAATTGTTAATGTATATGTTACCACGGTTATGGTAGGTGAATATGTGCAAGATCAATCCTTCATTTATACATGTATATATTCCTAAACACATGTCAAATCCCGGACCAGCAGATGCAATGCTCACAGCGGTTCATTCTTCCACTCTTTCCCTATCTGTTCAGTCTAGAAATATTTTTAATCAGGGACTAATTTCGACCTGAAGTTGCCAAAATTATCATAAATTTAAGATTACTGGTCCTATCTTGGAATACTATGATAATTCGATCCACGGTTATCATATTTACACCAGTTGTCAATAGTTAAGAAACTTGCTCCATGCCAATGAGATAAGAAAGAAAGTGGATGAATGAACCACTGTGAGCCATGTCTCAATGCAGCAGCTGGTGCTATCGGTGTGGCTCTATTATCTATTGTTAAAGGGTTAATTTTGTGCAAGCAGAAGATTCTGCTGAGCAGTTATGAGACACAAAGATTTTGACTGACAAACCATGGCAGTTCCTTCAATAATTCATCACCCTATCATAATTCAATCACCCCCAATTTTTATCGGCACACTTCAATCAGACATTCCAATAAATTTGATAAACTTCTTAAATCATTAGAAGAACAAAGAAATAGGGAATGATCTGGTTGATATTGGACCATATTGTCAACAGGTTGTTCTGTTAAATTGGATCAAGCCCAGATTTTATGGTGGAAAATTTCACTTCCTGTGATTGAATTATTGGATGATTTTACCCCACCTAACATTATTTCTTGTTGAATGTGCTTGCGATGAAAGATGTGTTCGGTATATATTTTCAACTTTTTTCAGTTGTTGTCTTTGGCCAGCATCATACCAAATTTGCCAACTATCCCATTGTCTGAGGGAGTAGAATAATCATAATTGGGGTTATACTTTATACTTGACATGAAACAACCATAGACTCCATCACCACGCATCATTTCACCATTCTAATAGGCCATTGGTTAAATCCTATAGGGTTGCTAGTTAATGCAATAGGATTACTAGTTAATCCAATAGGATTACCAGTTGGTCATATGAGATTAAACAGGATTACTAATTAATCCTATAGGGCATTCTCATTGGCAGTCAAGATCTGTAAATCAGACAAATTTTGCAGCCATCTTGTCACATAACCCTGCTGTGCTGTTAATTTGCTGTACATAGTAAATTCCCCAATTTCACTGAAGACCTAGCATGATAGAAAGCAGAGAAACCTTTTCAAATAATCGACTCTTTCATAGTCAGTTTGATTGAAAAATACTTAGTGAAAGGAATTATACAGCATAACTCATGTGACAAAATGGCTGCCAAGTCTTGCAGATTGGAAATAAACTATGTCATCGTAATAGGAAAGGATATGTAATGTTTACTTACAAAACAACTCCTTTATCTGTGACGGTATTGTTTTGTGTTTTTTTTTGCAAAATTACATATTTCTTGATGTTACATATTTTAGCCTCCAAAACATTGCACTCCTCAGTTTCATAAAAATGGATTTACGAACGATCAAAGTATGCTTCCGAGCCTATTTTGATATTATTGAGCCATGTTTAGGAATGATTTTCAATGGTATAAAACAAATAAAGCAAAACCATTATTGGTTCTTTCCAATTGTCAAACTTTCTAGATTGTGTGAAAATATAACTTTTGTTTGAGGTGTCATATTTTTTGTACAAGAGAAAATCCTATTATAAAAGCCTTAAAAACATCAAAATAGGCCAGGGAGTACATTTTTATCAATCATATCTCTATTTTTATGTAATTGAAGATCACAACTGTTTCGAGGCTGATATTTCACTATGTAAACTTCAAGAAAATTGAAAATTTGGCAGGTTCTCAATCAAAAAGAAAATCGCCTACATTACCATCACACACAAAGGAATTTTTTGCATGTAAACATCACACCTCCTTTGGGGTTGAAAGACGTGACAAGTTTGCCTGTATAAACAGGTGAGGAAAACATTGATTGAACACGGACACACATGCAGGAGCACACACTGCAAACCATGCAGGAGAAACAACCACTACAACTGTGTATCCGTTTTCAAACAATGTTTATTGCTACAATAACAGATTTCACTACTTTGAAAACAAAAAAATAGTACAAATTAAAGTCTGCATAGCATTTCTATCATGGTTGTTTCATGCTTCAAGAATTACCTAATAAGATGATGGTCAAATAGATTTCAACCTTAATCTTAATTATTAATCTGACAATTCTGAGCAGAAATAGAATAGCACTAGGTCCATTATCTGTCTTATATTAGGATTATTAATGAATTTCTAGAATTTGAAGAAATAAATTATTCGGTTATTTTCTTGCAACACTGTGGACAACATGTAGATCAAATATGTAAAAATTAAAAAAATAGCCATTTAACAACATTCCTAATTTGGCAGTGTTTTCATAAAACATTATGATTAAAAAAACATCAAGGTCAAGGTCACTGGACCTAAGTTTTCTTACAATATCGCTAAATAACATTTGTCTTCGAAAGATATGCCCTCAAAAAGGGTCGAAAGTAGACTACAGCTTGGCTCCCTGAAGTTTATGGGTCTAGTGTAGATGTTACGTCAGGGGAAATAACTCCGGGAGTCAAGTGGAGCATTTAACGAAAGTGTAAACTGTCTGTATATCTAGACCAGTCAGCACCAAGATCCGGTTTGTGTCAATGTATGATAACATTTCAATATGGAAGTCTGCACGTCACCGTAACACTGTGACGTATCTTTTCTCACAATATATACAAATATCCATGCTGGAAAAAAACAGCTTGCTGCCAAAAAGACATAAAAAGACCAGCTTTAACAATCAGCCAAGCCATGGCAGTCATCCAACAATACAAGCCCAAGTTACTACAGCCGGACAGCCAGAAAATAAATAGTTATTCCAATGTCTCGTGACATGTTATAGCGCGTCATCTTTATGGACAGGGGGATCCAGAAAAACATGCTGATGAAGCCGAACAGATTACTATGGTAACCAAAATATTTCATATTTACAACTTCCTGTAGCACTTTAAATAAGGCGGAGTACTGAACATTTCAGTTCTGACCTCCATTCATCATGCCAGTGGATGGCAGTGTTATAAGGAAAGGCAGTAAACTGTAGCTTTTCTAACCCTTGTCATATGAATATACGTCATGGTTTTAGCAGATATTTCTCAAATTTGTCATATTCAGTTTCCGGAAATTTGAAGTCCGCACCATAGTTCTACTAAGACGTGAACAACGGTCAAAACTGACACTCATTGTCATGGTAACTAAAAACAGTCATCTTATACGTTCTATTTTCGACCAATACCGAGCCTGAAAATTTTTCAGCCCTGCGCATGCCAGCACCCATCGATGGATGAGATGCAAACAAGCTAGAATAATCTCTGCAGCGCTGGGAGAACACACTGCGAGGGAGGAGCTCTCTAGGAGAAGAAGGCTGGAAAGGCAAGCTGTCCAGAGTCTTACTTTGGATGAGGAGTTCGGCCCAGGTTGTGGCTACGCCGGCTTCGTTCTTCGCCTCACACATATATTCGGCCTCGTCTATCTCGGCGACGTTTGGGATGATAAGAGTACACAATCCATCCTGAAGGTCGATCACAAAATGGTCGCTCGGCTGGAGGATCACTCCATCCTGTGGAAGATGAAACATAAAAGTCATAAATGCAGGAACTAAAAATCTAACCTCTTTATAAACACCACATTTTCGTGCTAACTTACACAAAAATCAGTAGAGCATATCTTCAAATGATTTTTAGGCTAATCTGTGACCTTGACCTTTGGCCTATTAATCCCAAAATCAATGAGCTTCTTTGGATTCCCGTGGACGATATATATACCCATGAATTTTCAAGGTTGTTGGACCATAACTCAAGCTGTTATCTGACAAGCTTAATTGTTACGAACGGAAGAAGACATAACATAATGATCCGTTGATTATTGTCAGTCTCCAAGTCCTCGCCCCAGGTTCTAGCCCCAATAGGTGAGTTCGAAGTCTGAGTAGAGTAGATAGAGTAAAGGTTAATTATTAATTTAATTAATCAATTATTAAGTTCATATCCAAAATGGCCTAACACATACCTGATACCATGTGATCTGGGGTTGGGGCCGGCCAGTAACGACACACTCAAAGATGGCGGACATGCCCTCGAACACTGTACGGTGCTGTAAAGTTTGTACAAATCTGGGCGCCTCTGGAGTCTCCTTCACTTCAGGCACTTCCTCTTCCTCCTCTGGGACTTCTGGGTAATTAACAATAACAATGAACTTTGACTCGATACGAATTTGATTCAATCGACCCACACAGATTTGATCAAAATTAAACATACAATAATCTGTCTAATAATTAAACCCCACCATCAATATTCTTTGGGGGAAAAATTCAATCCGTGATCTAATAAATTTGATCACCCTCTAAAAGCATTTCAAGGATTATATGTCTGCATGATTTTGAACTGTGTTTTTTTTTTCCAACTTCCTGTTCTAATAAATTTGATCACCCCCAGATTTATGGTGGGAAATTTCACTTCATGTGATTGAATTATTAGAGGGATTACCGTAATTTCAGGCTGTTGCATAATCATGATCAAGGTTAACCGATACGTTACATAGCAACCTACTTAAGTACTGGTACCAGTAGTTTTGAACTGATGATTTTCAAAAGAAATACCACATCCAATGAGTTCTTAGGCCATTGCCACTTGATTGGTTGTTTAGCATAACCTTCATTTTTTAAAGACACATGCTATAATTATTTATTAATAATTATTAAGTTTTAAACAAAATATATACGGATATGAAGAAGTTTTACTGATGAAAATGTAAATCCCTCATCTATTTTAATTATTTGCCTTTAAAATGTAGATGTGGGCTGGTCATGTTGAATAGTTCTCGAGTTATTGGTCGGACAAGAAATGTGTAAAGATCCAACTGCTGGAATCCAAGATGGCTAATTGTGGCCATCTTGGATTACGCAGGTAACTGAAAAGCAATCCCAATCGTCCTCTCACTGATGTCAAGACACTCTGCAAGTTTGAAGTCGATCGGTTCAATGGTTCTCGAGTTATTGGTAAGACAAGAAAAGTTCCGACAATGCAATATGGCTGATGGCGGCCACCTTGGATTACACAGGTAAATGAAAACCAATCCGAACTGTTCTCTCACCAATGTCAAGGCACACTCCAAGTTTGAAGTCAATCAGTTAAAAATTTTACAGAGTCATTGTTCGGACAAGAAATGTGTGAAGATCCAACTGCTGACAATCCAAGATCGATGAAGACGGCCATCTTGGATTACACAGGTAACTGAAAAGCAATCACAACTGTCCTCTCACCGATGTCAAGACACTCTGCAAGTTTGAAATCGGTTCAATGGTTCTCGAGTTATTGGTTGGACAAGAACGTGTAACGGAATAACAGAATTACGGATGCCCGGTGTTTCTAATGTGGCGAGGGACAAAAAAGGATCCAGTGAAAATTAGCTTCAGTTCTAGCTGAAGTGCTTATTGTTGTTCCTATGTAAACAAATTCTTGCTGACTAAATCTGTATCCTAGATATCACTCCACTTCTGGTACCATGAAATCAATATGAAAACCCGAGCAGCTGAAGTCCCCTGATGTTGAAACAATTGATTTGGCTTGAAACCGTAACATTCAGTACCAAATATGGAGAGTAAGTGAGATCCATTGGTTAGGTACTCACAATTACTGAATTTGTCCTAATCTTTTCAGGTTTCCAGAAGTTACTGTCCAGAAATAAAATTTCAACTTGGCCCCCAAGTGGTGCCACCTATACACGGATCAGCGTGAAAAACAATCCCAAGTGAGAACTTGAGGCGAGGTAAGCAAATACCAAATTTGAAAGAATCTGTTCAGTTTTTCTAAAGTTATTGTCCGGATACAAAATTTAACTTGGGCTCCGGGTGGCAGCACCTATAGGTGGATCAGCGCAAAAAAACAATCCCAAGCGAGATCTTGAGGCAAGGTACATACATACCAAATTTAAAAAGAATCCGTTAAGTTTTTTCAAAAGTTATTGTCTGGAAATGAAGTCACACAGACGAACACATGGACAGATGCAGAGATGGATGGACCCCAATACTATAGTCCCTCTTCAGCCCTTCGGGTGACAGGGGACAATTAGAAGAGACAACATGTTCAACATTCGTCAGAAACATGAGAAAAGTGGACTGACCTGGTGCCTGTTCGGGCTGGATTTCTATGTCCACCTCCATCTTGTGGAATTCCTCTACGACCACCTCCTCTTCCTCCTCAATCTTGGTCTGGACCACCTCCACCACCTCTTCTTTAGTTTCAACTATCTCCAGCTCTGATTCCTCGCTGGCTGAGGCAGCTGATGAAATAAAACAATATTAAATATTCGTTTAGAAAAATTGGTATTCATGGAAACTTATGGAGCTTAGAAGATAAGAAATAAAATGTAAGGGCTTGTATTAAGGGAGCTTCTTGAAATTGGGGCATGCTAGGAACTGGCATAAGGCATTCCAAACAGAGAGGCATGGTGCGCTGAGTTGGAACTCCCAGAAACTCCATGCCATACTTTTTGGAACTCAGCAGACAAAGAGGGCTCATGCCCTACCATGCAATGGCATGAGGGGAATGGCATATGCCATTTCAATTGGAACTCTAATCCATCCAGATCAGGATACTAAACTGGGCATGGTGTATCCCATTTGGACAACCAGCATATGCCATTCCTATCAAGGAACTCATGCCCTAATTTCAATAAACTCCCTAACCCACCTGGGGGTAAAAAAAACGATGAAATTTTCTTATTGCTCATTTCTTTAGTACTGTATTCAGTCTTCCTCCAGGTGAGATTATTTTGGTGAATATATGTTTGCTTAGGTACAATATAGCCTTCAAAATCATCAAAAAAGCCTTCAAAGATTGGCAAAATCTGCAACTGATTTTGAATGGAGAACCTCCAAGCTGGCAATCCACATTTGTCTCACTGCCCATGAAGCCTTGCTTTCATGTACAAGAAATGATGATGCCCTACAGCCACTCTTCGCAAAGTACACACATCCCAAATTATGACATCGAATGGATTAATTCTGTGGAAGAATTTATTTCATGGAGCATGTACATGGTGTAAATTCCTGAAGAAAAATGAAGAAATAATGGCTTATCCGCATGATTTGGACCATTTTGTCCACTTACTGTTGTTGTTGCACCATGTAGTTCATTAGCGTAAAAAAGTTGGAAGAATCACCAACGAAACGTCAGCTCCACAGCAATAACGAAGTTGTTATCCATAGAATAGCCTTGTGGTAACTTACTGTTCTAATAAATTTGATCCTCTCCTCACCCCCCCCCCGCCCCCCCCCCCCCCACGACTTTATAGTACATAATTTCACTTCTGGCGATTGAATTATTAGAGAGATGACCATGCAGAGAGAATAGGAGAACTACTTACGTAATACTGTGATGTAAGCTGTAGTGACACTGTAACCAGCGATGTTCTCCAGTTTCACGGTGTATTCTCCCTCGTCTTCTGTCATGACGTCTTCAATTGTCAGGATGCTGTAGTCCTTCTCTGTGATCACATCAAACTCCTCAGAGGGCTTAATGACACGGTCATCCATATACCATGTGACCTCTGGGACCGGAGTGCCTTTAAAGCGAACCTCGACTTTCATGGTCTCGCCTTCGGAGAATGTGATATCATCATCCAATGGTTTGGTAAATTCTGGAGCTTCCAGTTTCTCTTCCGGTTGCTCCTCCACCTCCTCCACCTCCTCAGGTTTGCCAAGGATGAATTCCACCTCAGATACGCCTGGTTTAGTTTCATCCTCTGGTCTTTGAATCATCAGTTCGATGGACGTCGCCTCAGTTTTCGTGACGGAGACCTCCTCTGTGACCTCCGTGGTTTCCACCTCAACTTCCACAGGAGCTGCTTCTTCTGGTTTAGCGAATGTTAACTCGACTTGGGTTAATTCCGACGGCCTCTCCTCCTCTGGTTTGACGGTAAATTCAATGGAAGAGAACTCTGTTGTAACTGTCGTGTCCTCCTCCTCTGGAGCCTCCTCTTCTGGAACCTCCTCGGGAAAGGATATCTCCATTTCGACTTTGCTTATTTCCTCTTGTGGAATCTGTTCCGGTCCTTCAAACTTCATCTCAAAGCTGACAGTTTCTCTTTGCTCCGTGACTTCTGTCTCAACTGTCGAAACTTCTGTGATCTCCTCCTCCTCCTCCTCTACAATTTCCTCTGTAGGCTGACTAGGAGCAATGACCAAAGTTGAAATCTCAGTCTCAGGTTTCTCATCTTCCGGTTTATCAAAAACGATATCGACCTCGGACACTTCAGTCACTTGGGTCGTAACTTCTTGTTCAACGACTTCAGGCACTTCAATTTCTGAGACCTTCTCTGGCATCTCTTCTTCAGCCTTTTGCACCATCACCTCGACCGTTGAAATCTCTTTTAACTCGGCTGTCGTATCCACGGGGATTTCCTCCACCTCAAACTCTTCCTCATACTCCTCCAGTTCGATAGCAACTGGCTCCGTGTCAAGAGTTATCTCCTCTTCTTCTTCTTCCTCCTCGGGTACGCTGACCTCCATGACCTCTGGACCCTCCTCGTACTCCTCCGTGGAGTCTGTGCTGAGTCGTTTCTTCTCACAGATGATGTAGGACCGTGTGAAGGTGATGGATTCCTGGGACGGAGGCGTACACTGAATATCGGGCATCTCCTCAAACACATCCTCCTCGAGTTCCTCCTCTGGGGCAGATTTCTTCACTGTAGGACGGATCATCTCTATGGTCTCAACTCCAGGAGCTGAGATCTCCTGTTCGGGTCCAACTTCTTCTTCCACAACTTCCTGTGTTACCTCCTCGGAGATTTCAAACTCCACCTCCTGCGTCACCTCAAAAGTTTCCTCTTCCTTCACAGTTTCACTTGTGATTTCGAGAGTTTGCTCATAGGTAATGTCTTCCTCCGGCTGTTTGGGAATGAATTCCACTTCAACAATCTCGGGTCCCGGCTGAGGCTGAATTTCAACAGTTTGTGTGAAAGTTTCTTCAGGAACTTCTTCAGGAATTTCTTCCTCAATTACAACTTCCTCCTCCGTTTCTCTGGTGATTTCAAAGGTTTCCCTGTAAGTGACCTCAGTTTCCGGTTGGGCAGGAGAAATTTCCATTTCAACAACTTCAGTTTGTGGCTGGGGTTGAATTTCGAGAACCTGTTTGAATGTTTCTTCTTCAGTTACCTCTTCCTCTTCTTCACTGATTTCAACTCTTTCTTCTTCAGTAACTTCTTCAGGAATTTTTTCCTCAATGACGACATCCTCTTTAGTTTCTGTGGTGATTTCGACAGTTTCCTCATAGGTAACATCTTCTTCAGGCTGTTTGGGAGTAAATTCCATTTCAACAATCTCGGGTCCCGGCTGAGGCTGAATTTCAACAGTTTGTGTGAAAGTTTCTTCAGGAACTTCTTCAGGGATTTCTTCCTCAATTACAACTTCCTCCTCTGTTTCTCTGGTGATTTCAAAGGTTTCCCTGTAAGTGACCTCAGTTTCCGGTTGGGTGGGAGAGATTTCCATTTCAACAACTTCAGTTTGTGGCTGGGGTTGAATTTCGAGAACCTGTTTGAATGTTTCTTCTTCAGTTACCTCTTCCTCTTCTTCACTGATTTCAACTCTTTCTTCTTCAGTAACTTCTTCAGGAATTTCTTCCTCAATGACGACCTCCTCTTTAGTTTCTCTGGTGATTTCGACAGTTTCCTCATAGGTAACATCTTCTTCAGGCTGTTTGGGAGTAAACTCCATTTCAACAATCTCGGGTCCCGGCTGAGGCTGAATTTCAACAGTTTGTGTGAAAGTTTCTTCAGGAACTTCTTCAGGGATTTCTTCCTCAATTACAACTTCCTCCTCAGTTTCTCTGGTGATTTCAAAGGTTTCCCTGTAAGTGACCTCAGTTTCCGGTTGGGCGGGAGAGATTTCCATTTCAACAACTTCAGTTTGTGGCTGGGGTTGAATTTCGAGAACCTGTTTGAATGTTTCTTCTTCAGTTACCTCTTCCTCTTCTTCACTGATATCAACTCTCTCTTCTTCAGTAACTTCATCAGGCATTTCTTCTTCAATGACGACCTCCTCTTTAGTTTCTCTGATGATTTCTAGAGTTTCGTCATAGGTAACGTCTTCTTCAGGCTGTGTGGGAGTAAATTCCATTTCAACAATCTCTGGTCCTGGCTGAGGCTGAATTTCAACGGTTTCTGTGAAAGTTTCTTCAGGAATTTCTTCCTCAATGACAACTTCCTCCTCACTTTCTCTGCTAATTTCAAACGTTTGCCTGTAAGTGACCTCAGTTTCTGGTTGGGCAGGAGAAATTTCCATTTCGACAACTTCAGTTTGTGGCTGTGGTCGAATTTCGAGAACCTGTTTGAATGTTTCTTCTTCAGTTACCTCTTCTTCCTCTTCAACTTCTTCGCTGATTTCAACTGTCTCTTCTTCAGTAACTTCTTCAGGAATTTCTTCCTCAATGATGACCTCCTCCTCTGTTTCTCTGGTGATTTCAAACGTTTGCCTGTAAGTGACCTCAGTTTCTGGTTGGGCAGGAGAAATTTCCATTTCGACAACTTCAGTTTGTGGCTGTGGTCGAATTTCGAGAACCTGTTTGAATGTTTCTTCTTCAGTTACCTCTTCTTCCTCTTCACTGATTTCAACTGTCTCTTCTTCAGTAACTTCTTTAGGAATTTCTTCCTCAATGACAACCTCCTCCTCCGATTCTCTGGTGATTTCAAACGTTTGCCTGTAAGTGACCTCAGTTTCTGGTTGGGCAGGAGAAATTTCCATTTCTACAACTTCAGTTTGTGGCTGTGGTCGAATTTCGAGAACCTGTTTGAATGTTTCTTCTTCAGTTACCTCTTCTTCCTCTTCAACTTCTTTGCTGATTTCAACTGTCTCTTCTTCAGTAACTTCTTCAGGAATTTCTTCTTCAATGATGACCTCCTCCTCTGTTTCTCTGGTGATTTCAAACGTTTGCCTGTAAGTGACCTCAGTTTCTGGTTGGGCAGGAGAAATTTCCATTTCGACAACTTCAGTTTGTGGCTGTGGTCGAATTTCGAGAACCTGTTTAAATGTTTCTTCTTCAGTTACCTCTTCTTCCTCTTCACTGATTTCAACTGTCTCTTCTTCAGTAACTTCTTTAGGAATTTCTTCCTCAATGACAACCTCCTCCTCCGTTTCTCTGGTGATTTCAAATGTTTGCCTGTAAGTGACCTCAGTTTCTGGTTGCGCAGGAGAAATTTCCATTTCGACAACTTCAGTTTGTGGCTGTGGTCGAATTTCGAGAACCTGTTTGAATGTTTCTTCTTCAGTTACCTCTTCTTCCTCTTCAATTTCTTCGCTGATTTCAACTGTCTCTTCTTCAGTAACTGCTTCCGGAATTTCTTCCTCAATGATGACCTCCTCCTCTGTTTCTCTGGTGATTTCAAAGGTTTGCCTGTAAGTGACCTCAGTTTCCGGTTGGGCAGGAGAAATTTCCATTTCAACAACTTCAGTTTGTGGCTGTGGTTGGATCTCGACAACTTCTCTGAAGGTTTCTTCTTCAGTCACCTCCTCTTCCTCTTCCACAATTTCAACAGTCTCTTCTGTGACCTCCTCAGGTTGTGTTGGTGTGAATTCTACTTCAACCTCCTGTCTAAATTTCTCTTCCGTCACATCCAGGATCTCCTCTTCTTCCACAATTTCCTCTTCTGTTCCTTTGTCAATTTCCAGAGTTTCTATGTAAGTGTCCACAGTTTCGGGTTGAGTGGGGGTTATTTCCACCTCCACAACTTCTGGCTGTGTCTTGGGTTGGAGTTCCAGGGATTCGATGAATGTCTCATCCTCCGTCACCTCCGGAACCTCCTCCTCAACTTCCACAACCACTTCTTCCTCCGCCTGTTTGCTTATCTCCAAAGTTTCTCTATATGATACGATTGTTTCTTGTTTGCCTGGAGCAACTTCAACTTCCACAACTTCGGGTTGGGTTTCTGGCTGAAATTCTACAGATTCAGTGAATCGCTGTTCCTCTTCAACTATTTCTTCTTCTTCCACTATTTCCTCTTCTTTTTCAACTATTTCTTCCTTTGTCCTAATCTCAAATGTCTCTCTGTAGGTGGTGATAGTTTCAGGCTGAGATGGTGCAACCTCCAGCTCCACCATCTCTGGTTGCGGCTTAGTCTGGATTTCTAGACTTTCTGTGAAAGTTTCTTCTTCAGGAATTTCTTCCTCAATGACGACTTCCTCCTCCGTTTCACCGGTGATTTCAAAAGTCTCCCTGAAAGTGACTTCAGTTTCTGGTTGAGCAGGAGAAATCTCCATTTCAAACACTTCAGTTTGTGGCTGAGGTTGAATTTCTAAAACTTCCTTGAAAGTCTCCTCTTCTGTTACCTCCTCTTCCTCCTCCTTAACTACTTCACTGATTTCAATGGTCTCTTCATGAGTAACTTCCTCCTCAGTTATCTCTTCCTCAATGCTGATTTCTTGCTCTGTGTCCTCCTGAGTGGATATCTCCATTGTTAAGGTGGAGACAGCCTTACCTTGGGCCTCTGTCATGATGTCCTGGACCAGCTCACTGACAAACGTTTGGAGCTCTTCATCAGACTGGATTTCCTCTTCAAATGTTACCTGCTCCTCAACAACCTCCTCAATCACCTCTTCCTCTTCAACAACTTCCTGTATTTCCACTTCTTGCTCAGGTGTAGCTTCTTCAAGTCCAGTTGGGACTTCTTCAATTTCACCAACTTCACTGACTTCTTCAACCACCTCAGTAACTTCTGGTTGTTCAGAGACTTCTTCGGTGATTTCAGCAAGGGTTTCCACTTGCTGTTCAGGTGCAGATTCTTCAAGGTCAGTTGGGATTTCCTCAGTTTCACCAACTTCACTGACTTCTTCAACCACCTCAGTAATTTCTGGTTGTTCAGAGACTTCTTCAGTGATTTCAGCAAGGGTTTCCACTTCTTGTTCAGGTGCGATTTCTTCAAGTTCAAAGGGAATTTCCTCAGTTTCAACACTTTCACCAACTTCTTCAACCACCTCAGTGATTTCTTGTTGTTCAGAGACTTCTTCTGTGACATCAGCAAGTGTCTCAACTTGTTGTTCAGGTGCAACTTCTTCAAGTTCAGTTGGAATTTCCTCAGTTTCACCAATTTCACCGACTTCTTCAACCACCTCAGTAACTTCTGGTTGTTCAGAGATTTCTTCGGTGATTTCTGCTTGAGTTTCTATTTCTTGTTCAGGTACGATTTCTTCAAGGTCAGTTGGAATTTCCTCAGTTTCGCCAATTTCACTGACTTCTTCAACCACCTCTGTGATTTCTTGTTGTTCAGAGATTTCTTCGGTTATTTCTGCAAGGGTTTCCACTTGTTGTTCAGGTGCAACTTCTTGAAGTTCAGTTGGAATTTCCTCAGTTTCACCAATTTCACTGACTTCTTCAACCACCTCAGTAACTTCCTGTTGTTCAGAGACGTCTTCGGTGATTTCAGCAGTTCAGGTGCACTTCTTCCAGTTGGAATTTCCTCAGTTTCGCCAATTTCACCGACTTCTTCAACCACCTCAGTAACTTCCTGTTGTTCAGAGACGTCTTCGGTGATTTCAGCGAGGGTTTCTGCTTGTTGTTCAGGTGCAACTTCTTCAAGTTCAGTTGAAATTTCCTCAATCTCACCAATTTCTCCGACTTCTTCAACCACCTCAGTAACTTCCTGTTGTTCAGAGACATCTTCGGTGATTTCAGCGAGGGTTTCTGCTTGTTGTTCAGGTGCAACTTTTTCAAGTTCAGCTGGAATTTCCTCAGTTTCACCAATTTCACTCACTTCTTCAACCACCTCAGTAACTTCCTGTTGTTCAGAGACGTCTTCGGTGATTTCAGCGAGGGTTTCTGCTTGTTGTTCAGGTGCAACTTCTTCAAGTTCAGTTGAAATTTCCTCAATCTCACCAATTTCTCCGACTTCTTCAACCACCTCAGTAACTTCCTGTTGTTCAGAGACGTCTTCGGTGATCTCAGCGAGGGTTTCTGCTTGTTGTTCAGGTGCAACTTCTTCAAGTTCAGTTGAAATTTCCTCAATCTCACCAATTTCTCCGACTTCTTCAACCACCTCAGTAACTTCCTGTTGTTCAGAGACGTCTTCGGTGATTTCAGCGAGGGTTTCTGCTTGTTGTTCAGGTGCAACTTCTTCAAGTTCAGTTGGAATTTCCTCAGTTTCACCAATTTCACTGACTTCTTCAACCACCTCAGTAACTTCCTGTTGTTCAGAGACGTCTTCGGTGATTTCAGCGAGGGTTTCTACTTGTTGTTCAGGTGCAACTTCTTCAAGTTCAGTTGAAATTTCCTCAATCTCACCAATTTCTCCGATTTCTTCAACCACCTCAGTAACTTCCTGTTGTTCAGAGACGTCTTCGGTGATTTCAGCGAGGGTTTCTGCTTGTTGTTCAGGTGCAATTTCTTCAAGTTCAGTTGGAATTTCTTCAGTTTCACCAATTTCACTGACTTCTTCAACCACTTCAGTTATTTCCTGTTGTTCAGACACTTCTTCAGTGACTTCAGCAAGGGTTTCTACTTGTTGCTCGGGTGCAACTTCTTCAAGTTCAGTTGGGATTTCCTCGGTTTCACCAATTTCGCTAACTTCTTCAACCACATCTGTGATTTCTTGTTGTTCAGAGACTTCTTCAGTGATTTCTGCTTGAGTCTCTACTTGCTGTTCAGGAGCAACTTCTTCAAGTTCAGTTGGAATTTCTTCAGTTTCACCAATTTCACTGACTTCTTCAACCACTTCAGTTATTTCCTGTTGTTTCTTCTGACTTGTTTCAGATCAGGTGCAATTTCTTCAAGTTCATTTCTTCAGTTTCACCAATTTCACTGACTTCTTCAACCACTTCAGTTAGTTCACATCTTCAGTGACTTCAGCAAGGGTTTCCACTTGCTGATCAGGTGCAATTTCTTCAAGTTCAGTTGGAATTTCTTCAGTTTCACCAATTTCACTGACTTCTTCAACCACTTCAGTTATTTCCTGTTGTTCAGAGACATCTTCAGTGACTTCAGCAAGGGTTTCCACTTGCTGATCAGGTGCAATTTCTTCAAGTTCAGTTGGAATTTCTTCAGTTTCACCAATTTCACTGACTTCTTCAACCACTTCAGTTATTTCCTGTTGTTCAGAGACATCTTCAGTGACTTCAGCAAGGGTTTCCACTTGCTGTTCAGGTGCAACTTCTTCAAGTTCAGTTGGAATTTCTTCAGTTTCACCAATTTCACAGACTTCTTCAACCACTTCTGTGATTTCTTGTTGTTCAGAGACTTCTTCAGTGATTTCTGCTTGAGTCTCTACTTGCTGTTCAGGCGCACTTTCTTCAAGTTCAGTTGGAATTTCTTCAGTTTCACCAATTTCACTGACTTCTTGAACCACTTCAGTTATTTCCTCTTGTTCAGAGACTTCTTCGGTGACTTCAGAAAGGATATCCACTTGTTGCTTAGGTGCAACTTCTTCAAGTTCAGTTGGAATTTCCTCGGTTTCACCAATTTCACTGACTTCTTCAACCACTTCAGTTATTTCCTGTTGTTCAGAGACTTCTTCAGTGACTTCAGCAAGGGTTTCCACTTGCTGTTCAGGTGCAACTTCTTCAAGTTCAGTTGGAATTTCTTCAGTTTCACCAATTTGCCAGACTTCTTCAACCACATCTGTGATTTCTTGTTGTTCAGAGATTTCTTCAGTGATTTCTGCTCGAGTCTCTACTTGCTGTTCAGGCGCAACTTCTTCAAGTTCAGTTGGAATTTCTTCAGTTTCACCAATTTCACTGACTTCTTCAACCACTTCAGTTATTTCCTGTTGTTCAGAGACTTCTTCAGTGACTTCAGCAAGGGTTTCCACTTGTTGCTCAGGTGCAGCTTCTTCAAGTTCAGTTGGGATTTCCTCAGTTTCACCAGCTTCAATGACCTCTGTTATGACTTCCGTTACATCAGGTTGTTCTGAGGCCCCTACAGTTATTTCAGCCAGTGATTCTATGGGCTGAGCAGGGGCAGTTTCGCCAAGTTCAATGATTTCCTCTGTGATTTCTCCAATCTCCTCATCTTCAGGCTTGACCTCCTCAACTTCAAGCTGCTCCATCCTCTCATATTCTTCTGGCACTTGGAATTCAGCAGTCTCCACCTCGGTCTGTTCCTCAGGCTGCGGAGTATCAATACCTTCAGCCTCTACTGGACTGAGCTCCATGGAGACTTCAGTGGTGACCTCTAGTGGTGTCTCTTCAGCTTGGTGAGCAGGGGAGATAACCAGCTCAGAGACAACTTGTTCCTGTACTGGTATTTCCCATTCTTCCTGCAGGTATTCTGTTTCTATTTGCTCTGGTAGTTTCTCCATTTCCACCATCACTTCCTTCGTTGAGGTGACCACTTGAGTTTCGGCCTCCGATTCCTCAGATAGAACCTTGGGGGAAAACGCTTCGGTTGATGCCTCTTCACTGTCTGGAACGTATTCATACGCTGCAAATACACAAACCAAAAATTTAATTTTAGTTCATTTGTAACCACTGATACAAACAAATAAAGCAGAACCAACAAAATTCACATCAATAAACTATGATGTATGATAAAAGATGTGTGTCCTGAATTCTCCATTATCAATTCGAGAATTACATATTTTGACCTCTCCCTGGCTTAGAGAATATATAAATGTACATATCAGATACAATGTACATTCAGTCAACATCCAAAACACAGGCTTTTCTCATATCATATAATATGTCACAATATATAATGTAGTTAAACTCAAATGAAACATTGCATTCAGAACAAAGGAAACTACTTGTAAGAGTCGTGGGAACAATAGTCAATGAGTCTAGACTGGAAACTTCTCAGTAATATAAATGCCTGAACAATAAAACTTATATGAAAGATCAACCTGAATAAGCAGAGTAACTAGACAAATATTTCTTCATTGTAAACTAGACAAATATTTCTTCATTGTAAACTAGACAAATATTTCTTCATTGTAACTAGACAAATATTTCTTCATTGTAAACTAGACAAATATTTCTTCATTGTAAACTAGACAAATATTTCTTCATTGTAAACTAGACAAATATTTCTTCATTGTAAACTAGACAAAAGTTTCTTCATTGCAAAGTGTGAAAGGATATAATTTTTATTTTACTCACATTCCACTTCTAGGGTGGCCCTCGTAATGGCTTCACCGAACTCGTTGATTGCGACACATCTGTATTCTCCTTTATCCTGGGGGAATACCTCCACGATGAGCAAAGTACACACACCCGTCTCACGCTCATATGTGATGGTGAAGTCTTGGTTTTCCTCGATGACTATCTCGTCGTGGTACCAGGTAATCTCTGGCATCGGTATGCCGGTAACCTCGCAACGGAACTTCACCTCTTCTCCATCCATCACTTTCAGGCTAGTCAAGTTGAAGATGAATTCTGGCGCCTTTCCTTCAGGGGCTTCAGCAAACTCTGGCTTGGGCGATGGCAATTCTTCTGGAGATTCAGAGCCTTTTTCCTCCTCTGGTTGCTCAACGACGATTTCTTCCTCTGGTTGTTGCTCGGGCAGTTGAACCGTCAGTTGCACCTTTTCTGGGGCCTTTGGTTTGCCAGCCAGTTCAATCGTCAGTTCTTGTCGATGTGTCTCATCTTCTTCCACCTGCGTCTCCATCTGCAGGTCCACCTCAGTCTCAAAAACTTCCTGAACAGTCTCTGTTACCTCTGGAGCAGCAACCTCCAATTGAATCTCCTCCAAAGGTTTGCCACCAAGGTCAAAGGTCAGTTCCTGTCTGTGTGTCTCCTCAGCCTCCACTGGTTCTGTTTCCATCTCCACCTCCACAATCTGGGTGTCTAGGATGTCTTCCTCTATCTCGATGATCTCTTCCTCCTCTTTCTGTTGGACCTGAACTGTCAGCTTCACCTCCTCCTGAGGTTTACCAACAAGGTCAAAGGTCAGTTCCTGTCTGTGTGTCTCCTCAGCCTCCACAGATTCAGTCTCCATCTTCACCTCTACAATCTGGGTGTCTAAGACCTCCTCTACCTCGACAATCTCTTCCTCCTCTTCCTGTTCGACTTGAACTGTCATGTCCACCTCCTCTTGAGATTTGCCTCGAATATCAAATGTCATCTCTTCCCGGAAAGTTTCATCTTCAGTCACCTCCTCCCTCTCCACAACCTGAAAACACATCAAGATCACATCGACTGTGAAAAAACATCACAACCTGTATGCTTCACATTTGTCCAATGGTTCAACAAATAGAGACAGAGAGAGAGTTTAACATAATGGTTAGCAATATTTCAGCGATATAGCGAAGATTGATATGGTTCAACAAATATTCCAATGAAACTAATAATTGAGAATTTTTTTTAAAACATGAGCAGTGTGACTAACGTCACAGGACCTACGAAGTAAGGTAGGCATTAGGACTCCGACGCGAACTGAACTCTTGGAAATCCCCACCCCCCAGTTGAAATTCTGTCTATATTAAGATGGCCACTGCCCAAGTCAGAATCACCAGTGATTTTCATCAAAATCACCAGAAATTTTCATCAAAAGTAGGTCAGCTCAGAACTTGCTGGTAACAGTCCTCTAATACAGCTTCATGCCAAAAATCAAGGTTCTAATGTCAATGGTTCTCCTTATTTTGCCAACGAAAGGATTCGGATGGACTGACTGACTCATAATCAGACAATTTGCAAATGAGAGCCTACTTCGTAGGAATAATTCCATCATTTCTATCACTATCAAATAATTAATGAACGTGTCAGATCCAACATTCACATAATTTATTTCCATGTTCGCTTGCCAGATTTTTTTTCATATAAACCTTTCTTAAAAATGTATTAATAGTCCGGAATATTTTTCACATAAAGATCCATATCCCTTGCATACAGGGTATACATGATATAGTTAGATTATTCTTTCCATTTTGTGAAAGACGAAATAATTTAAAAAAACCCACCCACCTCTACTTCAGCTGTGGTGATCTCCTCGGTGACTTGTGGTTTCACTTCAATAGTGACCCTCTCAATGATTTCGGTGGGCTGGTCGGGTGCTGGGACTTCAACTTCGGCTCTGTGGACCTCTTCTGGTTGTTCAGGAGAGATTTCAAATTGCACCCTGTGAAATTCGTCCACCTGTTTCTCTGTAGATATTTCAATCTCAGACTTATGGACCTCTTCCGTTTTCTTGACGACTATCTGCTCTCGCTCGAGAATCTCCACAGACTGTATGGGAGCTGGAGTCTCCGTCTCCATTACTTCAGGAAGCTCGGGCAATTCTTCTTCCATGACCTCTTCAATAGTTTCAGCTATTTCCTCTTCAGGTGCAAATTCAGGAACTTCAGCAATCTCTTCAGTTGTCTCTTGGAGACTGATGTCTTCGATGACTTCTTCAGCAGACTCAGTCACCTCTTCTGATACCTCAACTGTCTCCTCAAAGGTGTCCTCTGGCAGTTCTAATGGAACTTCAGTTTCTTCTTTGGGAACCTGTTCCACTTCCTGAATGTCCACATCTGTGACTTCTTCAGAAACAGTTTCTGTAATTTCTGGAACTTCTTCAGACACCTCTTCTGGGGCTGGGACTTCCTCAACAACTTCCTGAATGACTGTTTCAATCTCTGCAGCAGTTTCTGCACCTTGCTCTAGGGCTTCTTCAGTTATTTCTTCTGCGACAGATTCTGTGACCTCAGGTTTCTCTTCAGGAAATTCTACCGGATAATCTTCGGAAACCTCTTCAGTGACCTCGGTAACTTCTTCTGGAATTTCTTCAGCAGCTTCTCTCAGAATTGCCTCTGTTATTTCTTCAGCAAATTCTGTAATTTCAGTGGACACTTCGGTGATTTCTTCTCTGATTTCTTCAGCTGTAACTTCAGGAACATCAGCCTCTTCTTCCAGAATTTTCTCTGCAACCTGCTCCAGAACCTCTTCAGTAATTTCTTCGGTGACATCTTCGGAAATCTGAGGTACTTCCTCAGGGATCTCCAGCGGAATTTCCTCCACAATTTCTTCTGGAGCCTTGGTCTCTTCAATTGGCTGCTCCTCAGCTAACTCCATGTCTTTCTCCTCAGCAATTTCTTCCACTGCCTCTGGTACCATGTCTATAACTTCATCAAGGATTTCTGGACTTTCCCTTGGCATCTCTTCAACGACTACAGTCTCTTCTTCGGGTGCCGTGTCTGCAACCACCTCCACAGCCTCTTCCAATGTTTCTTCTGCAATTTCTTCAGCAGTCTGGGGCATTTCTTCAGGCATTTCTTCAGCAACCTCTTTGGGTACTTCTTCTGGAACCTCGGAGGTTTGTTCTGGAACTCTATCTGTGACATCTATCAGAATGTCTTCTGCAATCATTTCGGCATATTCAGTAATTTCTTCTGAAACTTCGACTACCTCCTCCATAACTTCTTCCGGAAGTTCTTCGGGAGCCTCAGATTCCTCCACCGTTATCTTTTCCACAACTTGTTCCACAGATTCTTCAGTGACTTCTTCCGCCACAGCTTCTGGAATCTGTGGCACTTCTTCAGGAATTTCTTCTGGATATTCCTCTGGTATTTCTTCAGGAACCGCTGAAACCTCTGGTCTCTCCCCGGTTATCTCTTCCGTAACTTGTTCGGTGATTTCTTCAGTAGTTTCTGCAATGTCTTCCTGGACTACAACAGTGGTCTCCTCAACTTCAGAAGATACTTCAATAATTTCTTCATGGTGCAACTCAACTTCGGATTTCTTGAAGACAATTTGGGACCGCTCAATGATCACTTGTGGTTGAGTCGGGGCAGGCACCCACTGTTCTAGGACTTCTGGAATAGCTTCATCAACTTCTTCTGGCTTCACTTCTTCCTCCTCTGGAATTTCTTCTGGCTTTGTCTCAAGTTTGATCAAAATCTCTTGCCTTTGAAGAATCTCTGCCTCTTCAGGCTGCTCTGGTTGCTGAATCTCTAAGAAAGCTTCGCTGACATCTGTGGGCTGCTCTGGTTGCTGAATCTCCAAGAAAGCTTCACTGACATCTGCAGGCTGCTCTGGTTGTTGGAACTCTAAGAAAGCTTCACTCACATCTGTGGGCTGCTCTGGTTGTTGGAACTCTAAGAAAGCTTCACTCACATCTGTGGGCTGCTCTGGTTGCTGAATCTCCAAGAAAGCTTCACTCACATCTGTGGGCTGCTCTGGTTGTTGGAACTCCAAGAAAGCTTCACTCACATCTGTGGGCTGCTCTGGTTGTTGGAACTCTAAGAAAGCTTCACTCACATCTGTGGGTTGCTCTGGTTGTTGGAACTCTAAGAAAGCTTCACTCACATCTGTGGGTTGCTCTGGTTGTTGGAACTCTAAGAAAGCGTCACTCACATCTGTGGGCTGCTCTGGTTGCTGAATCTCCAAGAAAGCTTCACTCACATCTGTGGGCTGTTCTTGGCCTTGAATGTCGAGGAAGACTTCACTGACACCACCAACAGGAACGATAATCTCTGCCGTCTGTGGTTCACCCTGTAGGACGGTTTTTTGAATCTCCACCTCAATCCGAGTTATCCCAAACTCAGTTTCTTCGGGTACAGGTACCTCTTCAACTTCCTCCGGAGCTTCTTGTGGCAGTCCGAATTGAATCTCGACCTCCTCGGGTTGTGGTTCCTTCACAATCTCGATGGTCTCAGAATGTCTCTCCTCGCTTTCCTCAGGGCCTAAAGGTTCCTTTTCTGGAAATGTGTGGACTTCCTGCGTAACAATTCTCGTCATGTCGCTGACCTCCTCCTCAGAAGTATCCTCTGTGCGGGACACTTCGATGGCGAGCTCCATGGGTTGCGGTTCTTCTTCCCTGATGACTGATATCGTTGTTGTCTCAGGTACCGATACCTGCTCGGGGATCGCCTCAGAAATAAGCGTTGTCGTTGTGGTAGTCGTGGTTACAGTCTCCTCAGTAACTGAAGGAGTTTCCTGGAAACCAAATCTAATCTCTATGGGTTCTTGTTTCTGCTGGTTGTCTACCTCGATAGTTTCAGAGTACTTTTCACTCTCTGGTATCTCTGCAATTTGCTCCATTGGCTCATCCGGTCTCTTGGAGATTTCGATGGTCTCTGTGTGGATCTCGTCGGATGAGAGATCAGAGGGACCCTCGCTCATGTCCGTTGCTGCAAAGATAAACCCCAACTTTGGGATTAGTTTCTAAATCACAGAACTGGTTAAGCTTCCATTGACGAATTAGGAGCAATTTCAATTCTTTATATCATTATTAACTGAGACAATCCAATACAAGTTTATCCAAGTAAAACTGAGCTCTTGTAGAGTGAAAGAGAGAATTGTGAAAAGAGAATTTACAGTGGAATCAGTCCTATTATTAGATTGTTCTCCATTATATAGCAGATTTATCAATATAACATGTGGATACTTGAAACAATGAATAATATCCAGGAAATAGAGAGGATACAGTAATGCCTCTAATAATTCAATCACAGGAAGTGAAATTTCCAGACATAAATTCTGGGCGGTAATCAAATACATCAGAACAAGAAGTTGACAAAATGGCAGATAATGCATTACTTCTTCGTTATTTCATGGATTTTTGAAGAGTGATAAAATTTATTGAATTTTGTCCCTAAAATTGGGTTGTGATTGAAGTTTGACAGCGGGAGGGGGGGGATTGAATTGTAAAGCAAGATTGAATTATTAGAGGGATAACCAGTATAACTTACAATAAGGACATTTTACTTACTCTGGATTGTGAGTCTACACGTTGTGATGGTCTCTCCAACAAAGTTCATGGCCCGGCATGTGTATTCACCCTCGTCCTCAGGGAAGACCTCGATGATGATGAGGAAACTCTCCCCTTTCTCCTGATCAATGGTGATCTGGAAGTCTGCCGAGTGGCTGATCTCTACTCCGTTGTGGTACCACGTGATGTTAGGATTCGGCACACCATGGAAACAGACATGGAACGTGACCCTTTCCCCGTCTCGGACGGACTGAGGAAAGAGAAGCTTTGTGAACTCTGGAGGTACAGCTTCATGAGCGGGTTGAGCGGGGCCTGGGGCCTCCTCCTCCACTGGGGCGACTTCTTGGGGCTCCTCCGGGGCTTTGCCTTCCTCAGGTGATGGTGGGGTGTCCTGAGGGACAGTACCTTCCTGAACAGGTTCCTCTGGTTTGATCTCCTGGGCAGGTTGCTCATCAGGTTGAGGCTGGGGTTCTGGTTCTTTCTTGGGTTCTTTCTCTGTTTCTATTTCTATTGCCGCTCTCTCAATAGCTGTAAAACAGAAAGCACACTCTCAATAATATCCACAGACTGACACCTATCATCATTATCAATTAATAATAATAATAATAATAATAATACATTATCAATTCATCTCAAGGATTTCAGGACTCTCAAACAGGTTGTGTATGATAGATTGGATGGATTAATCAAAATGGCAGTCTTCACTTTCATTATTAGAACTGGATCAAAACCTGTGAACACTGACACCTGGGTAAACTGACCAACCTCTAAATACCATAATTATCGGCATGGTCCCAATACAAAAACTGTAATTTACTTTCAACCTTCACAATCCAGAACATTATAATTTGGTTTCAAGCAAAGGTGGATTACCCCAGTTTCACTGTATATGGCTGAATGTGAGGCTCGTCCAGAAAGATTTTACTCAGTCGCTCACTATAACCCCTCCAATCATTGATAAAGGAACTTCGCGCTCAAGGGAACTGATATCGAAAACATGTCTCCTACTACTGTTGTTCACATCCAATATTTTTGGAACTAAAAACTTCCTGCAAACTGATCACCCAAACTTAGCATTTTATCATGACCATACCATTTACACCAATTAACACATAGTGCATAGTTGTACTATGCCAGTTTCTCTCTATATCAATGGTCAATACTTACGTGTGACAGTGAGAGTGGTGGTACATCGTATTTCACCCAAAGCATTCTCGGCCTTGAACGTGTACTCGCCGGAGTCCTCAGGTTTCGTGTCCACAATGACGAGGACATAGGTCTGTTTATCGTGGGTCATCTCCATATTGGGAGATGGGGTGAGGTCTATCTGGTTCTTGTACCAGGAGAACGTGGGCTCTGGCTGACCCGCAACCTCTACCTCCAGTCTGTAATAACAAGGAATTGTCATACGTCAGTGATGTTTAGAAGCTGCAGAAAGTGGTTTTGATCCGCCGATTCAACCCAGGCTTTCGAGTCCACTGCCTTTTAATACTAACAGAGCTGAATGGAAATTCTCACGAGACACATGGTAGTGAGTCACTCCGTAAAACTCAACACTCCGCCCAATCACGGAGAAGGTCTGCCTTCACCTTGAACATCCCCTAATCGAACCTTAACATACAGTGCCATACCCTTCCCCACCCCACCCTCCACCCCGGACCTCACACCCCAATAACTACTCGACACATCAATAGACAATCAATTGTAGATCAGTTGTGGAGAAATCTCCCCATAACCTACCTGGCAGTTTCGCCTTCCTTGACTTCAATAGAGGGTAGCAGTTGTTTGATGAAGGTCGGTGACATTTCCAGAGTAGTAGAGTGAGTTTCCTCCACGACCCGTACTTCTCCATCCACAGTCTCTTGTTGGACAACCGTCACTGTTTCCGTGGTTACCGTCTCTTCTGTGGTCTCCGTGGTTTCTGTAACAATGGTGATGATAAATTTGAGGTGTGCACCTACTATTCTTGTGAAACGTGAAGCAAACCGACACAAATATAGAATAGCCAACACAAGAGGCATGAACTAATCAGTGGAATCAAATCAAAGTTACGTCTATTCCTCTAAAATAGATTATATAAAAACTCCAGTTCTTCAAGGTATACAACAGTTGTGGTTAAACCACATGATTGGTCAATTCAAATTTTCAAAAAAAATGCTGTATTTTGATTGGCTTGTGAAGGATATTGAAGAACATCCAGGCAATCATAATTGAGGAAGGGATCCAGGTAAGCCTCTCTATCATGAACATACTAAATCACATTCCTTGCATGCTTTACTCAACTCAATTGCATCCCCACCAGGCATTTTGAAAGAATAGGGAAACAAATTTTAAGTTACTACAAACCTTTAACCACAAGTGTTGCTGTGGTAACTGCTTCCCCAAATTGATTGATAGCCTTACAAGTCACGACCCCAGCATCATCTGGGAAAACTTCGATGATGACGAGTTTACAGAGGCCTGTATCCACTTCAATGGTGATGTCAAAGTCAGGGCTCTGTGTTACCGGTTCGTCATTATGGTACCATGTGATGTCAGGGGTTGGTGATCCAATCACCCTGCAGACGAATGTGACCTCGTCTCCATCGGTCGCGATCTGAGGCTGGAGCATCTCAACAAACTCAGGTGGTACCTCGGGTCCGTGCTCCATGGGTTCTCGCTCTTGAACGGTGATTGTGAATTGAGACTCGATCGTGGAACTCTCATCCATGACCTGCTCCTCCTGAACCGTCGCCTCCTCGTCCTCAGTTGTCAAGGTGATTGTCTCTGTCACCGTCTGCTCGCCAATTTCAGGCATGGGAGACAACTCCAGTGCCACCTCCTCAGGTTCCATTGGTGGAAGTTGTATCATCAGTGTCTCTTCTACAGTCTCCACTGGCGCCACTTCCATCTCTACCTCTTCAGGCTGAGCTGAAATCTGGAAGGTGAGTGTCTCGGAAACATCCGCTTCCATTTCGTCCAATTCTTTCAGGACATCAATGACAAGAGTTTCAGAAATCATTTCCGTCGGTTCTGGTTCAGGTTCTGGTTCAGGTTCTGGAACCTTTACTTCTGTCTCCTCTGTATCAATAAGGATAACCTTCTCCACTGTTTCAGTGGGTTGCACCTCTCCCTCTACTTTGAAGCCCAACTCGATTGTCTGCACCATGGTCTGGGGAACCTCAGACTCCTCAAAGTCAGTTTCAAATGTGACGGTCTCAGTCGTGACCTCCTCCGTCCGCTTCACGGTGACTTCTTCAACAGATTCTTCCACCACCTCTGACGGGATTTCTGTCGGAGCTTCTTCCTTCGGTTGCACCTGGATGATCATCTCTTCTATGAATTCCTCAGGTTCTCCTGGTATCACTTCCATCTCCTGTGTTGAGGTTTCCGTGACCTCTTTGGTGGTCTTGACTGTGACCTCTTCTGTCGCAGCTTCTTCTGCTGGGGGCAGCGCGAAGGTCGCTTCCACCATCTGAGCGGTCGAGACATCCGCAGGAAGACTGGGCGGAGCTTGGATTATCAGCTCTTCTGTAACAGTCATGGGTTCTGGGAGAGGCTCCTCAGGAATTTCCACTTCCATGGTCTCTGTGGCCATCTCGCCAGTCTCGGGTTTGGACTCGATTGCGTCCACACCAGTATCAGTCATCATTACTGGCATTGGTTCTGTCCCCATTTCTGTGGTCTCAGGAAGTTCGGGCTGAGTCTGAATGACCACCTCTACAGTGGTGCTATCTGTGATGTTCACCTCCTCGCCGGGCACCTCGAACTCCTCAATTACCGTTCGAGTGGTCTCTGACACAGACTCCCTCTCGGTGAGGAACGTCTCCACCTGAGTCACCTCAGACACTTGCTCAACTACTGGTTTCTCTTCTGGAAATTTCACAACCAGTTGGGTCTTTTCCTTCACTTCTGGTGAAATCTCTTTCTCTTGAACAACTTCTGCAGTGGGTTCTTCGTCTTCGACTCCAATTGGTTCGAATGGCATTTTCTCGTCGACCTCTTCCGGTTTTACTTCTACATGGTCCCAGTCCTCAGGAACGGGTGCTTCTGGGCTTCGGAGTTTCTCGGCGGGCTGAATATGTTCCTCAACAACCATTTTGTCTTCTTCCATCAATTCTTCAGTCTTGATAACAAACTGAGCTTCTGTTGTTGTTGTCGTAACAGTCTCTTTAGTTACGATGAGATTGGCGGTCGACGTCGCCTGACCTCCTGGGTTGGTGGCAACGCACGAGTAAAGCCCTTGATCCTCGGGGAAAGCCTCCGGCAAGACCAGGCTAACTTCTCCTGTGTTCTCGTCATAGCTGAACACACATTCGTCCGATTGGTCGATACAGATTTTATTTTGGAACCAGGATATTTTTGGGATGGGACGGCCAGTAACTCGGCCGGAGAGCTTGACCTCAGTTCCGCTGACAGCCTGTAAGGGTGTCAATGGTTGAACAAACTGTGGTGGTTGAATGTCAGGAGCAGCCTCAATGATCAGCTCCGTACTCTCTATCAAAAGACAAGAATAAATACTTTTGTCAATTTTATGACGGATAACAATTTGAGGTAATCCCTCTAAGAACTCAATCACAGGAAGTGAAATTCCCCACCATAAAATCTGGGGGTGATCAAATTTATTAGAACAGGAAGTTGACAACATGGTTCAAAATTATGTAAATAAAACATTATTTCTTCATTATTTCAATTATTTTAGAATGGGATCAAATATATTCAAAGCACCGATTGAATTATGTCCCCAAAAATTGGGGGTGATCGAATTTTGATAGGGGGATTGAATTATTAAAGTGATTGCCATATATATATAGTCTGAGAAATACTCAAATGACATCCATTTTTAAAGCACTGATGTTTGTTAATAGATACCATACAGTTACTGAAAACTTGACAAAGCTGCAAAATTTGCTACAATTTTCATAACACTGGAATATATTCAGGGTTGTCACAGCACACTGAAAATTACTATTCTGGATGTTTGCATGACCAAATATGACCAAATTTCCGGACTTCCATAAAATAAAATAGACGAGTATAGCTGTAAAAAAAATCACCTTTGTTGACGGCCGAGGAGAGCAGAAGTGTTAAAAAAAAAAAAAAATCCAATGATTTCAACATGTTGTTCATGATATTCCGGTTCATTCCAGGACTGTGACAAACCGGCTATTCCACGTTTCAGATAAGAACACTACTATAATATGAAGGCTCACTGAAGATACAGTAACCACGGTAAAAGATGAATACTGACCTGTTACGTGTAATGTGGTAGTCGTGACCGCCTCACCCAACTCCGACACAGCTTTACAGGTATACTCTCCTGTGTCATCTGGCCCCACCTCTAAGATCAGCAGGGCACTCTTCCCCGCCTCATATGAGATCTCGTAATGGGGTGATGGCAGGATCTCCACACCATTTACATACCATGTGATCACAGGGGGCGGGATAGCATCCACCTCACACTCCAATCTGCAATAGAGATGAGAACACTCGTGAACATCAAATTTTCTGATCTGGACAAACTGAAGATCGGTGATTTCGGAAACAAAAGCATGATGCAATTTCAGGATAACTTGAGGCATTAAAAGTTTCTACTTAGAACTTTCTGATGCTAAATTGATATAATACAGTATATTTGAAGTTTCTACTTAGAACTTTCTGATGCTAAATTGATATAATACAGTATATTTGACGTTTTATATCGGATTATTGTGTAGGGGAATAAGCAAAACTTTACATGAACGAACTTGAAATCTTCAAATGTCCTGCCTATTTGAAAATAGCAACGCCCTGTCATCTGTTAACTCATGACATCAGATTCGGATTACGAATCGTAGCGAATCATGGTAATGTTCTAGGCTACATTTCCAATGCCTTTCTTGACATCATGATGCCATGGCCATATCAAATTGCTGTGCAATATAAGTCACAATGGGACGTCCTACATAACTGACGAATCGACACAATATGTGATTGTAATCAAAATTTGATGTCAGGGGTCAGAGGTTTACGGGTTATGCATCAAGTCGTCAAATCGACTTTTATATCATTTTCCGCAGAAAAGGTTATCAAGATGTTAACAAAGCTTCTCTGTATGTTTTCATACAAACTGCGCATGGGATATGGCAGACATTTAAATATCAAACATTTATAAACAATGTTTCTGTTTGTAACTAAGTCAAACCTGCTTTAATTAATGCCATTAATCCCTTATTAATTGCACAATCAAACGTAGAAAACGGAAGTTTAAAAGAAAAAGTTAACTCCCCTAGGAGAAGAGTTGTCCGCCCCTAGGAGAGCTCTCCACTCAAATCCAGCGTGGTCACTATATAGGCGACTGTAGCCTCATTTCTCATCCTCTTTCTCAGACCGAGACCAGTAATGAAACAAGGCCGCGGTACGAGGGGACGGAAGGGTGGGCACATTAAATTAAAGCAGGTTTGACTTAGTTACAAACAGAAACATTGTTTATAAATGTTTGATGTTTGCTACCTAAGTCTTAAACCTGCTTTAATTAATGCCACAGTACCAACATACGGAGGTGGGAACCTCGGTCTTGTAGTATATCAAAGTAGGCTAAGTGACCGCTGGAATAACACAGAAAACATGGGCATAGCATGAACAATCCATAATCAGCAAATGAAACCTTGATTATCAATATAAAAAGGTTAAACATGTGAATAAGATACTGATGTACTTATCTTTGATTGTTCACAGCCATGTAGCTGTGTTTGTGGTGTGGAAATTATTAATTTCCCCCCGAGAGAGTACTGCAACGCAGTGTATAGGTACTTCTCGGGAAGCCGTTTATACCAAGAGAGGACCTCAACCCTGGGATATACAGTCTACTTGGTATGGCTTATTTATCTTGGCTGTTCCTAAGACCGGTCGAGGCAGGGTCTGTTCCGGGCCTAGTGATCGCCAAGTCACACCACTCTCAGTCCACAATCGTCTTCCATCCAACCATCATTTTAGGGAGTTGAGTGCAAAGACGGCGCTGAGATCATTGAGAAGGACGTCAGATTCAACCTGAAGGACACAATCAAAACCGCTGTTAAGGTAAAGATCACACTCACCATGGATACATACATCTTAGGGTGATGATACAGTGTCTGACATCTCTTTAGAGGATCCAAGGTCGTCCATCTGACTTATTTCTTCCTTCAATATGAGATCAATCAATTGTGGACCAATAGTATGAATGAGATGATACAGCAATTTGCAGATTTGCTGTGATGATTCAAACTGCCGCCCCCCCCCTATTTTTGGAATTTAGTTGACCACGTGCTGGGCCGCTATTAACGGCCCAAGCGTGGATATCCCTTCTGACTGGACTGACATATCTCTCAGATCGAAAATGGTGAACGTGGAGTTCACCGTCCAGACTCAAGGCTGGACAATGTCAAGGAGGGGCAGGCTCATTCATAAATCTCCACAAAAGAACCCTGGCCGGCAAGGCCGCGGGTAATAATGGAGTAGTAATGGAAGATACTAATCTAACCTATCTTCTGAGTGTCCTCCCCAAGTAGCTGGGAAGACACAGATAAGAAACGAAAAGGGCAAAACATGAATATGATACAAATATACTTATTCTTGAGTGCCTCCATCCATGTAGCTGTGCTCGTGGTGTGATATGTCAAACTGTACCAAGAAATCAGGGTCCTCTACCACTCGGGTGTTAGGTCTTCTTGGTCTTAAAGGGCGTCAAGCCACGCCATACTCAGTCCACCCACGCCTTACGTCCAACTTGTCCTGTGAGTTGAGCGTAGGAGACACAGCTGAGATCATCCAGAAGGTAGTCAGTTCAAGCTGAAAGACACAAGCCAAAACCGTAGTTAAGGAACAGATAAAATTCTCAAAGCGTCAGACATCTTAGATTGATGATTAGAGAGTCCATGGTCGTCTATCCGACTTATTCCTTCTTTCAAAGACGATCATGATGAAAAGCAAGATGGGTGTCTTGCTGCAACGGTGACAAATTCCGCTCCCTCCTCTTTCCTTGAAAGAAACCAACCACGTGCTGGGTAGCCCTCAGTGGCCCAAGCGTGGTCACCCTATCTGACTGCATTGACATATCATACAGATAGAAATTTGTGAACGTGGAGTTTGCTGTCCAGACAAGACAGGACAATGTCATGGAGGGACGAGTTCTTCCATAAAGGCCATGTGTAGTGATGGCCACATAGAAGAAGCAAAAGACAGTAGTGGGGGCGTCAATGGAATATCTACCTTCTGCCCATTGGTAAGACTATTTTATGGTCTTTAACAACTACACGGCTTATTTAAATATCAAGCCTTGGTGACAGGCGAAGGGACATGATAACCGTAGCCGAGAACCACGCACGGAACCGGAACGAGTAAGATAGTGCCGGATGGTTCGAACAGGACATAACAGAAGATCGTCCTCGAGGGTATGTACAAAATCTGACCACACAGGAATGGAGTACGAACGTTGATTCAGGAATGGGCCGAAAAAGGAAACATTATGTTTCGAGTCAGATTAGAACTCGGATCGCTGGATACAGAGCCCAGCGTGATATTGCAAGACCAATCCGCTGCCCAGGACATAGATCTTTCAAGAGCATGAAGTTCAGACACTCTGGACGCCAAAGTAAACGCCGCCCCAAAGGCCGTCTTATAAGACACCACTTTATAGACGCGGACTCTAAGGGTTCAAAAGGTGATATAACCAGAGCACACAGAAACCACACCGACACCCATTTCGGTAACAGTTGGCGAGTACAACGCGACTGTAATGCGAAGGCGCGAATAAGCGCCGAGATATTCCTACCCTGGTGCTAAAATGAGACTTCCTATACTGGTGAAGGAGGAAGTCAATTACGAGGGAAATAGAGTCGGGAATGGTATAACGACCTCGGCACCAGGACAAATAATCCGCTGTAGAGACCGAACCCGAAAGACGAACACAGTGAGTAAGGTCCGACATACAATAAACAACGCTAAGGTTGATGACAGAATTATAATGTCAAGTCTAACCATTGGTGTAACGGTCTATACAGGAATAAAGTACTTGAAGGAGAAAGTCGGAAAAAAAAAACTGTCCCTCAAGTACCCATGAAAAACATTGTGTAGCTTAAGCACAATCCTAAGGTAAAAGGATCTCAACATAATGTTTGTGTGTAAAGACAACATGAATCTGTGTTAAAACAACACTGTGCTGAATTCTATTAAAGGTGACTAGTCCGCCATACACAATCCCGCCGTCGTCCTCAGAGAATATTCACGTCCATAATCCACAGACCTATACCATATAACAGTATTTAACCAAATACTGTTGATTCGAATACAATTTTGATATTCTGAACCCAGACTGGAAACAACAAGGTCTGAACAGAACTCTCTTCATAGAGTAACGACGAAGCTAAGTAAATCACAATGTGAAAAACCCGAGAGGAATTGATACCAGTGGAAGATTGACGCCAAACGAATGGATATAACATATGCATCTCGCAAATGAAGAAATGACGTAACAAACGGCGTTATGGCGTACTGGAAACGTCTAACCGATGAAAAGGAACGACGCACAGGTGTAGGAGAGACACATGACGGCGTAATGAACATATCGTCAAGGTGTAACAGGAAAGCGTAATGTGAAAATTGCGAGAAAAACGTTGTATATGATAAACAACGTAATGATTTCCTCATTCACAACAACTTAATGAATATACATGCTCATAACGGAGCAGGATACAAACTTATAAAAGTACACGACATAACAGAAGGGCGTTGCAAACAGTAACCCCGAAGTCGATTGTAATAAATTTTCCTTCTCTTTAAACGCAGTAGAGATGAACATATTAAATGTCTGTAGCGTTAATCACCAAATGTAAACTCAATGTGATAAATGAGATTATGGATCTTTGTGTCAGTGAACATGAGAAATGTGTCAATGAACCTGGTTACCGTATGACCTCTCCGATGTAATTTGTCTCCTGTACATGAAATCCAGTACTGGAGTTTATATGGAGAGAATGTTAAACATTTACAGTAATGTTACTATCAATAACCAAATAGTCAGACCATCATTCAGAACAAAGATTTTGCAGGAATCAAAAAGCTCCTTAAAGAATTTTAATTTCCCGAAGAGAGGAAAAACATTTAAAGTCTCTCGCCGGCCGGAAAGTGAGGTTATTCAAAAATTTACAATTTGAAATGGCCTAACACGAACAATTTGTCGAGAAGAGGAAGAACAGCAATAACCATACTAAAAAGCAGTTTGATGCTCTAGTAAACTGTACCGTAATACATACTTGCTGGGACGAATATACTCGTCCCAGATACTTGGAACCATAGAGGACTTCACGACTTACGAGTCAATAGACTTGATCCTTGGCCGGTCAACAAACAATCCCACCACGCTAGTAATTTTAAATTTTCTCATAGTGAAGAAATTAAAATTAGAGCATAACTCCATCTGAATTATACGCGAAATACAGTATACAGATGGAACCAGTTTGGTGAGAACAAACAAATTACATGTATAAAACAAATTTGTATACCAAGGCATATAATTTTAAATTTTCTCATAGTGAAGAAATTAAAATTAGTGCATAACTCCATCTGAATTATACGCGAAATACAGTATACAGATGGAACCAGTTTGGTGAGAAACAATCACATGTATAAAACAAATTTGTATACCAAAGCATAAAATTTTAAATTTTCTCATAGTGAAGAAATTAAAATTAGTGCATAACTCCATCTGAATTATACGCGAAATACAGTATACAGATGGAACCAGTTTGGTGAGAAACAAACATATGTATAAAACAAATTTGTATACCAAAGCATATAATTTTAAATCTTCTCATAGTGAAGAAATTAAAATTAGTGCATAACTCCATCTGAATTATACGCGAAATACAGTATACAGATGGAACCAGTTTGGAACAAATGGCATGTATAAAACAAAGTTGTATACCAAGGCATAACACAGTTTCATAATAAACAGTGGGTAATCGGATTGCATACTCACGATAACCAACAGGAGATCCCTTTGTAGATCGACCTAATCACAAAGAGATCAGCACAGACGCTCATTAAAATGCAACAAACAGTGGTAGCATTGAAGTCCCGTAACATCCATTACGTTATTATTATAGCATCGTTTAATCGAGTTGAGTTGTGGTTACGTACACAAAAACAACAAACACATAAACATGAGGGGCAGAATAAAACCCCATAAGTTCTCTCTTGAAGACAGGATATCACAATTACATAATAATAGTTGATATAACAAGAGATTACCTTCTTGGTAGGACCAAATAATTGAATGCATGAAGTAACGAACTACCAAAGTCCGAAACAACAACAACAACATGGACAATGACGGACGGCTTATAAAGAATCGTATTTCCCCGGCGGAGAAAGACGAACCTCCCGCGTCACACAAGGGTCGTACTCACATTCTTGGTAAAGATTTATACAACAATTTAATGGATAAAATCATGACGAAACACAAACCTGTTCGTTTAGAGTACAACACAATGGGCTCACATACCGACCGAACAAAACAGAATGTTGGGCGCCGTATTTCCCGGGGAGCTGTGTCATTAGTTACACATGAGAATTCCATAATGACTTCTAGAAAAACATCGTTAGACGATCATTTCAAGGGAATTTAAAATCTCCGCCAACACCAATATTTAGCGACGTAAATAAACTATGTAGATTTACAGTTAATTTGTTTTCTTCCTTCTAGAAGAAACATGTGGTGACTGAAAGATATTGGAACCTGAGGCAAAGAATTCTTTTGTTTGTCGGAGACAACAGAATGGCCAGGCAACCGCCTGGTCTTTGTTGAGCGTAACAAAGAAACGGGTTTTGGATCGACCCTAGACAAAGAGACTCCGAACCGGGTCAAACTGACTAGCAACCTGGAATTATCATCGTGTAGGAGGGTACCGCTTGATGGTTTACAAACTGACACGGGAGCCTCTGGGTCTTGACCAGCTTGGTCAAGATCTCATTACACTACATAACATTGACCAAAGAAAATTTCTAAGGCCCGTCTGTCGATCTCCGACATAGACGAGTCATCACAAGCATGTAACAGAAAAACACGACGGACTTGGGCATAAATCTTCCAAGCCGTCGGATTCCATAATACACATTCCGCGCACGTGGAACGCCCGGTACCATAAATTTTTACAAGAAAAATAAGCCGAGTGGGCGTCTAAAGGGGATAAATTTTTCCCGCACGTACGGCAAGGAATACCAGTCGGAACTTCAGACATAATAATACAGTAAGTAAGTTCCGAATGAATAACAAAACAATACTTGATAAAGGATATTACACCAGCGAGACAACAACAACCAATGTTGAAAGATTGCCTCTGAATACTTCCCTAGATGTGCACTGCTCGAGCAAACAAGAGAAAGAGGATGAGAAATGAGGCTACAGTCGCCTATATAGTGACCACGCTGGATTTGAGTGGAGAGCTCTCCTAGGGGCGGACAACTCTTCTCCTAGGGGAGTTAACTTTTTCTTTTAAACTTCCGTTTTCTACGTTTGATTGTGCAATTAATAAGGGATTAATGGCATTAATTAAAGCAGGTTTAAGACTTAGGTAGCAAACCTTGTGTTTATCCTGGGTAGTAACATTTAATAGTTGAAACCTATTATACACGTTCTAGGCACGTCACTATATCAATCTTGACCAGTCCCCTTACTTGGCAATGCCCCTCTCGAGTACGTATATCTCGGGCTCCATGGGACGAGTGAAGACAGGTTTGATTTCCTGCGTGATTGTGTGATGTTCCGTCTCTGTTCTCGTGATAGTCCGGGTCACCGTTATATCCTGGGTCACCTCGGGTTCTGGACGGAGCTCTAGCACCTTCTCTGGTCCTACAACATATACATGGAGAGTTTATATATGATATACGACTACGAATGCTCCAGGAACTGTTATGGTAATCCATATAAGAAATCAGTCACAGGAAGTGGAATATATCTCCATAATATCTGGGGTGATCAAATTTATTAGAACAGGAAGTTGACAAAATGGTTCATAATCATGCATATAATCCATTATTTCTTTGTTATTTCAATGATTTAAAAGGGTGATAAAATTTATTATAACCACCGATTGAATTTTTTTGGGGTGATTGGATTTTGATAGGGATTGACTTATTTGGGGGATTATCATAGAGAATATAGCAAGAACAGGTATGTATCGTCATCTCAAGTGAATTAATCACATTTTACATGTTTATTCATTTGTATAGGACACATTTTTCTCCTTGTTTCTGGGGTAATATGCTTCGCAAGAGGTGAAGTGAGACAGATTTTTCCCTCACTTTCACCACATAATTGAAAGCGTAAAATCATTTTTAAAAAAAACATCCTTGGAAAAATATTGTTTTGTTTGAAGGTATCTGATCTGACCAATTTTTTTTGTTTTTTCCAGAAGAATACCAATGATGCACTGGTGTTACCGAGATGATCTATGGAGATACTGTTGAACAGTAAAGGGAGATTACCTTTGAGGAGAAGTGTTGTTTTACAAGTTGCCTCCCCTAGTTCATTCTCCACCTTCAGCGTGTACTCTCCTACATCATGCTGAGTAACCTCGACAATGATGAGAGCGAAGGTGTTTCCCTCGTGGAATACCTTGGTGTGGTCTGTCGGTGTGACCTCTATACCATTGACGTACCATTTGAACTGTGGCGGAGGATGGGCTACCACTTCAGCCTCCAGTCTGGAAAACAAAATGGAGAATTGTAGAACAGAGCTTCACTTCTATGGCATTATCAACTGTCACCCATCTGTCCAGTCAATCAGCTATCACTCACACGGACAACCAATCATCATACACTTGGATAATCAAACAGTCAATCACCTGGGTGATCAATCAACCATCACTCTCATGTTCAATCAACAATCACTCACATGTTCAATCAACCATCACTCACCTGCCCAATCAATCCACCATCACTCACATGTTCAATAAACCATCACTCATGTTCAATCAACCATCACTTACCTGCCCAATCAATCAACCATCACTCACATGTTCAATCAACAATCACTCATTTGAACAACTGACTGTCACTTGCTTTGCCAATTACCAATCAAAGAGCATCACTCACCTGAATAATCAATCAACCATCACTCACCCGGGCAATCAACCATCACTCATCTGAACAATCAATCAACCATCACTCACCTGGCTGTATCTCCAGGTAATACTTCCACGACAGGTAATAAAGGTTTGACAAACTCAGGAGGGTTAGGCTGAACGGTCATCTTATAGAGCTCCTGTGAGTAGGGAACCCCCAGGACAGCCTCCGTGGGGATCTGCTGCTCCTGTAGACGGATTTGAGCCTCCGAGATCTTCTTGGCCTCTTCCTCATCTGTATAGGTGAGGATAATGAGGAAAGAAATGAAATAATGCTGATAATCATTGATAACTAACAAACATTTTAGAAACACAAAAAAACAATCCTTTTTTAGATTTATATCAAATCTGTTTTCTCATTGTTTCTGCTTTGCTGTTAGAAAATTTGAACACTATTATTCAACTCTGTGTTCAGAGGTTGTCAGAAGGGAGAAATATGATCTTGTTAAGAACTGTGAGAAAGTTATCTAGGCACAGAATTGCATGAAAGCCAAACATTTTTCACTAGAAATGTACTTTGCATACAAAGAAAAATACAGAAGAATAGATTCTGTGATCAAAACATGTTGTAATACAAGAATGATACAAACTGTGGTTAGTCATAACAACACTGTATCGGTCAAATGAAAACTGTTTTCCAGTTCTCTTATTCCTCTACTTCCCATACGCACAAAGGCCTGGAAATGATTCTGGTGTCAACAAATTCGCACATATGAGCTTGAATCCCAGCGTGTAACCAATTTTCTGAAGTTTCACATCCGAGGCACATATGTACACAAATATGGTATACATATTTTTGTGAGTATAAGATACATTATCCAGGTTTAGAGAGAGCTACCTCTCTAAAATGGAGGTAAAAAAGGTGGTTTTTGCTCAATAAAGTCAAGAATATGTCAAACAAAGAGGAATATGACATATATTCGCTTTGGATGGTATTAAAAAAACTCATTGTCATCTTTCTAATTTGCATAATAATAGACAACATATTTTATTCTCTATTTATCTATTTTGGAGTGTTAAGATGTCGAATAAATCACAAGTTATTATGCAAAATTCACCTTTCTAACCTCCAATTATAGAGAGGTACTTTCTAACCTCCAATTTAGAGAGGTAGTTCTGTCTAACCTGTTAAAAACATACCTGAGATGTTAGTTTATCACGGTGCTCACACTCAGTTGACGAGGAAGTCATCAGAATATCAAGGTGCTCAAAATCACAGCAGGGGAGACAACTCAGCCATGGTAAGGTCAATGCCATGCATGTTCTGTACTGTGTGTACAGGCTGAACTCACAGGAACATCCTGTTTCTATACAGATCTACATAACTATGGTGTTACACATTCAAAATATCCAGCCAAGATGTTAGTCAAATTCATATGAACAAAATCACGGTTTCATCCACAAAATTCAGTGTTTCGTCCACAAAGTTCAGTGTTTCATCCACAAAGTCCAAGAAGGTGTTTCATTAACGAAGTACATGTACAATTATGGCATACAAATATGTCTTTGTGAAATTGTAGTATTGAGGATCAATAATTCAGTAGGAAAAGTCGACTAGAAAATGATAGTTTTTGTGAATTAAATAAAAAAAAATAAAAATGTAAAAATTGCAATATTTTGTTTTAGAAAATTTGAAATTCTTTGTGCTTGATGAAACTCCTTCACAAGCTGATGAAACTCATTTCAAAATGCAAGCTGACCTACTTCTATAAATCATTAATAACACAGTTAAAACAGTTTTCCATTTCACAAACAGCAAAAATCTAATGGAATTACCATAATTACCATGCAGATTGTCATTTTTTTTTGGTCAGAAAACTAACAGTTGCATACCAAGCACCATACTCATCACACATCAGAGAAAATAACACACATGACACAAACTACTTTCATTCACTGTCACAACCCATGCCATCACAATAATGTAGACAAGACAATAAGTGGTTGGGTACATGTGCAAGTTTTATTTCATATCTTGGAGAACATTTCGGAAATCCATCCAGGTACAAAGAAGACCAAAAGTAAATATTAAAATCAGAGTTGGATGTCACTCTTCAGAAAACAAGATGAAAAGGGATGAGTAGACAGAATGAATGGTCTGTGAGTATGAATATGTATGTGATGAAGGTGGGGGCGGGGGGCTGGGGGCTATGAAGATATAATGTAGTCATCAACAATAATTTAGGATTTCAGAATATTAAACTTAGGTAAGTGTTCGAGGAGATTTACTGAAATTTGAATTTTTTCTGTGGACATCGGACTGCTATTCTGGAATGGAAACATGCAATATGAATCGAAAATCTGAAACAAGAACTCAAACCATGCTGTTATTAGTCAAATCCTGAAAGAAAACATTTTCTCAGATCAACAAATCATTCAGCAAACAGATCAATCACATGCATGATGAAAATTTCATTTCAAAAGTGAAATTATTATCTACTCCGAGCAAAAACTTTCAAACCAGACAAGATTTACTTCAATACGCATCATGCTTTCACAGCAGTTTTTACAACGGAATTGTGGGTAATCCACCAATGACCAAATGTGCTGACCATGGCTTATAATGTACCCACAATTCCTTCTTCTGTTCAGAATTCTGTACAGCAAATTTTGAGATGTAGAGTAACAGTGCCACCTACCTTGAACGTAGAACTCGGCGGAACACTCCACGGTTCCGAGCGGGTTACGTGCACGGCAAGTTATTAGACCGCTGTCTTCAGGGAAAGCTTCTCTCACAGTCAGTGTTGTGGTGTAACCAAGACGTTCAATCTGAAAATAAAACAGCAGAGAAGCAATCAGAGATTGCTTGGATATATGTTCAGACTAGGTCAGTGAGGTCTTGACTTCAAATGTGTCCCACTGACCTTGACCTTTTCAGTGTCTACGAGTGTGTAATATACTGACCTTGAAGTCTCTTGTATCTATGATGAATTCTCCGTTTTTCAGCCATGTGATCTCAGGGGCTGGTTGTCCAGAGAAGACGGCCTCGAATCTAGCGGGACTGCCCTCGACGACCAGTGTGTTGGTGATAGGTTTGACGAAGCTGGGAGGCTGGGCAGGGACCTCGGCTGGTGTGGCTTCCGATTCACTCTCAGTACCTGTGATAGGAGGAAAGCAATGTACTTCCAGTAAGTACAGGACATGGACAAACACAGACTCTTTGTTTTATTAATAACATATGGTAATTTCCCTAATAATTTAATCACAGGATGTGAAGTTTCTCAGCAAAAAAAATCAGAAAATGATCAAATTTATTAGAACAATTTGACAAAATGGACCAAAATCGATCGTTCAAATAATCCATTATTCCTTGATTATTTGAATTATTTTAAAGTTTGATCAAATTTATTAGAATGACTGAATTTGTTTTCACAAAATTGGGGGTGAGTGAATATTAATAGGCTGATCGATTTATTATAGGGATCACAATATACACTAGACGAGGAATGCACTTTCACTGCCAAGGAAAAATGCATTCAAATAATATTATATATTACATACTATGTGAATCGCACTTTCGCTTGCCTGAAAAAATTTCTAAAAAAACTGAATCTGTGATGCTATGTAAATCTTACCATGAACTTTGAGGTAAGCTTGGCAGGAGACCTCGCCAGCCTGGTTACGTGCAGAGCAGCGGTACAGCCCGGTGTCTTCTGGGAAGGCTTCCTGTATAGTCAGCGTGTGGTAACCATCCAGCGTGGACTCCATACGGAAATACTTGGAGGGTTTGACCACTTGGTTATTGACATACCACATGACCTGGGGTGCTGTACGGAGACAGAAATATGGAGGTTCAGCGAGGTATGAAAGCTGAATTCCGAATGTATGTAGATCTGGGGTGGTACTAATATGCACAGATAAGGGTATCAAGAGAACAAAGAAGAGCCTGTCTGTTCACTGACCAGTGACTTCAGCTGATCAGCTACTGGGTTGTATATTTTCACTCTGATTAACCTTTTACCCAGGAGACTATGTTGTTGTTGTTGTTGAATATTTTGAACTGGTGACTTTATACATAATGTACTATATAATGTACTATATAATGTACTATATAATGTACTATATAATGTACTATATTTTCCCTATATTCAAGCATAATGATACTTTCTTTGAATACTGGGAAAATATAGTACAATGTATATAATTATGCCAGCTATCATCTGTCCAAACTAGTCCCTTGGGTTACGAGATAAGGCATAGCAAAATTACACAACCCATGCTATCAGGCTCTTCTTTGTTCTCTCAGTAATGTGCAACTGAGCCATTGATGGATCATATCTGAACTATGGTGCATTATGGGATTTTTTTAAAGATTTTAACACACTTGATTGGTCAATTCTCCTGACATTTTCATTGGATCGTGACAGAAACTGAGAGAACATTCAGCCAACCATAGAGCTTTACTCACGAGGTGATCCGGTGATACGACAGGTAAATCTAACGAGTTCTCCTTCCTCCACATCGCGACTCGTTGGTTCCTCTACAATCTTAGGTTTTTCAATCACAGCCTCAATCCGTGGTGCGGCGCGCGTCTCCTCCGGAGGGACTTGTGGGACTGTGAAATGGGAATAAAACCACAGAGTGACAATCATATATGAAAAAACAAGGCTTAATAATTTTCTCAGACATTTGAGTCATTTTAGAAACTCTACATAAATCAAATGATTACAAGACTCGATTGGTTGATATTTTAAAAATAATTCGCGAAATATCATTGGCTTTTGTGGGAAACAAGTAAAACATCCAGCCAATCACAGAGGTTTTAAGATTTTCACTGTAATTGCTTTGATCACAGGTATTGGGCATGCACAATGGGCTGTCCAGCATTAACATAATAACAACGGTCATGTTTCACTGACTAGCAGTAGATGGTGTAACTGTAGCAATTCAAGGGTCATTTCAGCCCCAACACTCCATGTGCTTTCATATCGGGGAAATATTTGAGCTTGTTTGATGCAAATCCCTTACCATCGACGAAAAGTCTGGCAGTACATGTGGTCTTGCCGACGGTGTTGATGGCGATACAGGCATACTGGCCAGCATCCTCGGGTTGAACCTCATAGATGAGGAGAGTGAATCTGTCCTCCTCTTGGATGAACTTCCACCGTTTACTCTCCTCCAGTCGTTTACCATCCTGAGGATCAAAATGGTCAGTTATGAAGTAAATGATCAAACCAGTTGTTGTACATAAATATGAAAATGTAGCAAAGAAATTTATTAAAGACAAGAGCAGAAAATAAGTTTTGCTTCTGATTTTCAGTGATTCCGAAGGAGATTTTATATGTATTTGCTCAACTGCTCATACAGGCCAATCTCTATTTTGCCAGTTGTTTCGAAGATCATAGAAAGACATGTCCATGATCACCTGTATGGGTACCTGCAATCATATAATTTACTGCATGAAGGACAGTCTGGCTTCAGGCCCCAACACTCGACTCAAACAACCCTCACCAAACTTACAGAACAGTGGCTTAAGGCAATAGATGATCAGGAAGTAGTTGGTGCCATTTATATAGATTTCAAGAAGGCCTTTGATCTTGTAGATCACACAATTCTCCTCCAAAAACTCAAATGTTATCACTTCAGTCAATCTGCATATAACTGGATGGAATCTTACCTACATAATCGGCAACAAACAGTAGAAACTAGAAACACTGCATCAAACCCAAATGAAATATCAGCAGGCGTGCCACAGGGGTCTATACTTGGTCCACTTTTGTTTATTATTTATGTGAATGATCTACTATTAGAAAATGCAGACTCTGCTACAGCCATTGAAATTTTTGCTGATGATACCACATTGAGTAGATCAGGTAAAACTGTCCAGGAAGTACAAATAGCTTTAAACAACAACCTTGAAAGGACTCGCAAGTGGTGTGCAGATAATAGACTGATTATACACCCTGAGAAAACATTGGCCATGCTTATTGCCAGTTCTCAGAAACTGAATCACATGGACTCTGTGACATTCAACATAGTTCTAGACCAACAACCTATCAAGAATGTTGATGAAGTTAAGTTGCTTGGTGTCCATATAGACAGTGCCCTTACATGGAAGTTGCATGCGGATGTTGTCACAAAGAAAATTTCTATATTGATAGGCCTGCTGTATAGAAATTGACATATTTTATCTCGGAAAGCTAAACAAATGTTTTATTCATCATATGTACAGCCTCATATAGATTATTGTATCACTATCTGGGGGAATGCTCCTGAAATGTCTCTTGAAAGAGTTCACCGGCTTCAAAAACGTGCTGCCAGAATTATAATGAATGCAGACTCCACCGCCCCTTCTCTCCCCCTCATCAAACAACTGAATTGGATGACCATCTACGAAAGAATATTTACTCAGAAAGCTATTTTGATCTATAAAAGTCTCAATTGCATGCCAAGCTCTACTATCTCTAAATTATTTCTGAACACTGCTCAAGTCTCAAAGCGAACTTTAACATCAACCACCACAAATAAATTATATATCCCTAAATGCAGAACCGAATACTTCAAGGGAAAGTTTGAGATACTCTGGACCAATAATTTTGGAATAGCCTACCGAGTACCCCAGTCCATAAAGGAAGCCAAGTCTGTGAACTCTTTCAAGAAACAACTATGTACGTTGGTAAATATGCTCCGCTAAAATTCCTGTATGTCATGCTTAATTTTTTTTTTTTTTTTTTTTTTTTTTTTCTGAGGGCCTCAAGGGAGAACAGTTTATGTAAACTGATTGTGTCACCCTCTCGAAATAAAGAATTTATTATTATTATATTATTATGTGACGACCCGGACTGCTCAGCATGTGACGACCCGGGAAAGGGTCTATTGAATAAAAGAATTAAAAGCACCCTGGACTCCTGGATTGAAGAGTGAATGGAAAGCACCCTAAAATGGAAGAGGACCTTACCTTAGTCCAGTGAACCTCAGGTCTGGGTCGGCCTGGTACTTGGCAGTCAAAGGTCGCAGGTTCACCCACAGTTACCTTGTTGTCACGTATGATACTGCGGAACTCTGGAGGAACATCGCGCTCTGTTACTTCCTCTTCTGCAAATACAGTAGTTCAGTAAATAATTATTAATAATTATAAAATTCAATAAATGTTGAAGAGAAATGATAATTTGATATCAAGACAAAGAAAGCACAATATTTCACACAGATTAAATCCAGTATATGCTATCACTAAAGATGGTCTGAATGCATCAACAAAATATCAAATCAATTTTTCTTCAGTAATTTTTGTTTCCTGCAATTTGCAATAGACCACATTGACAATGTCAATCATCAACCATCATAATAACTGTTGATTGAATCTGTCACTATCAAAAAGCATCAAAGACAGCTGATTGGTTCATTCGAATTTTTGAAATTGATTCATAAGCTTTCATTGGCTTGCAGAGAACACAGGAAAAACATTTGACCAATCAATGGTTTCTGTTACAGTTGATATGCACAAGTACTCACCAACCACTGTCAGTTTGGCCTTGCACTGGGCCATGCCGTTCTTGTTGTAGGCCTTGATGGTGAAGAGCCCCGTGTCTTCTGGGAAAACCTCGGGTATGTGTAATGTACTTGATGTCTCTGTGGTATTGATCTGCCATAAAGAATATGATAGAAAATATTAGGATTATCCCCCTTTGTTCCACGTGAACAGAAAATATTGATCAAAAAGAAGTCCATCAATTAAAACAGATTGTGAAATAGTAACCTGCCATCTGAATGGAAAGTGAGTTGCATTTAACGTCGCATTCATCAATATGTTGGCAATCTGAAACATAGGACTTGCTTGAAGGACAAGGACAGAGAGAGAATTAAGGTTTAACGTCGCATTCAGCAATATTTCAGCTTTTTAGCTATGACCAAACAAAATTCTAAGTACTCAAGCCAATAACTTAGAAATCCAACACATTAAAACGTACACACATTAAAACTTATGCAACAAACTGATTTCTCTCAAATAACCCAAGACGCAGTCCTCCTTCACCCGACTAAAAAGATCTTCCAAAGTAGTCGCTCAATAAAAAGAATCTCTTACAATCTTAAAATCTATACAGTCGATAGGAATACGTTTCACTGTGAGATCTTCGTGGCATGGAGTACACCTTGGGACTGGTTCTTGGACAAAATGGGTGAAGTTAAAAGCCTCATATGTACCTGGAAATCTCTGGAGGGTTTGATTTCAAAACTGTCCCTGTACCACGTGATGATTGGTGGTGGATATCCTGAGAATTCTACCTTCAACCTGAAATAACAACAACAACAACAACAGTAGTTCTGAAATGAGTCATGATTGAATTATTAGAAGATTTACCTTCGCGATTTCGCACATTTACGTTAAATTCCACATCGCTGATTGAATATACATGTAGCTATAACTCTATCACGATCAATTCATCTTACCAAATGAAAACCAGCAAAAAGAAAAAGTGGTAAAAGTAGAAGATTATAACTCACGTGATGGGGTTACCCTCTACGACTCTAGCCGGTCGCAGTGGTTTACTGAAGACTGGTGGTTCGCGCCTCTCTGGTTGTGGAAGTTGCTGTTCCGTGATACGATACTTCTCGTCAGAGACAACCTCGACCCTCTGAGCATGCTCAATGGTCGTCTCAGTCCTCACACTGGGATGGAATCGCAGCTCAAACGAGGGTAACGGGTGTCTAAGGTGAGCCTGTACGGTCTGGTAATGTCTCTCTACAGTGTCAACGTCAACATCCTTTTGGACGACTGGACCTGGTAAAATTTGCAAGGACACAATGTACGGCCTGAGCAATCAACTTGTCATAATCATACGATAAAAAACATATGTGATAAATATCATGTGATATATATATGTATCATGTGATATATATATATCATGTGATATATATATATCATGTGATATATATATATCATGTGATAAATACCATGAGATTAATATTATGTGATAGAAACCATATCATGTGATATTTATATATCTCATGTGAGAAATATCATGTGATAAATAGCATGTGATAAGTATTATGTGATAAATATCATGTTAACTTGTGAAGAACAAAATTCTGCTGAACCAGACATCAAAGAGAGACGAGAGAGAGAAGGAAGGGGACACTGACCTCCTTTCTCCAGGTGTAATATTTCCAGGTAGGTCAGTTTGGGTTTATGTAAGGCCTTGTCCAGCTCCACGGTACGTAGTTCCAGCCTCTGACGTCGGTCTAGTTCAATCTGTAAGTCTCCTTTAGGCACCTGCTTCAGGTGAGCCCGCCAGTCCTCCTGAGGCAAAACTGTCAGCGATGTGCTGTGCTCTGCCTCGCCAAACGGGTTCCTGGCGACGACTCGGATCTGACCCTGATCATACTCTCGACAACGCGGGATGTCGAGATAATGGATCATACCGTCATAGGAAAGCTTGAAACGGGAACCCTGAAAAAGAATGAGACGGAAAGTAATGCATTGTATCTGTCAATCACAGGAGAATTGCCTGATTTCTTAATACATATGCCATATCACAACAGGGGATAAATTCTCTCATAGCACAGTATATGACACTGATCTATGAAGAAACAACATTTTGAGTGAAATCCATGGAATAGTCGAAAAGCAGGAGCAAAAGACTCTTCACTAGTCTAACCTGCATCCCAGGTAAGATCCATGAAGACGAGAAATTCTAAAGTCCTACTCACCGTTACAATTAGGCTTCCATTGACCCACCATGTCACACGTGGTCGCGGGAAACCGTCGACCTTGACCATAAACTTGGCTGGTTCACCCTCTCCAGTTTCGACTGGTTCCAGCTGGAGGTCTATACTGGGCGGACACTCAATCTTCGGTTCCTCCACGTATCGCTCCTCCAGGACCAATTGACTAAAGGGGAGATGATATTGATCAGTCCCATGATGTCATACGGTAACTTGTGTCACATCAACACCAAACATACATTATAAATTTGATTATAGATTTTTTACACTGACAACATATTTTTTTTCCACCTATATTCTACTTCCACAGATATTTGAGACCAGCAGATGTTAAATAAATTTATATGAACTCCTCCCCAGTGCATCATGGGATATATTCCAGTTTGGAAACATTTGATTGGTCAATTCAAACTTTCAAAAAGAAATATTGAATTTTCATTGGCTTGCAGAGAAAACTGGAAGAAGAGACAGCCAATTACCAAGCTAGGCTAAATTTTGTCTATGCCATTGGGGTCAAAGTCCTAAGTTAAAGGCCCCTTGTGGAAAACATGCTCAGGGAACTTTTACCTTTTATACGCCTCCAGTTGTTGTAATTTCTGTACATGTTCCATACCATCAGGTAACTGGGTCTCTGTGATTACTCCACGCTTACCTGTACAAACGTAAAACAGGGAATTATGGGATATGTGAAACATTATGGGATAATGAGACACTTTGCAGAGGGAGAAATGTTTTCTGCATAACAAGCTAAACTATTTACCCAGTGAGCGATTAAGGCGGATAGTGAAAGTGAAACTATGACTTACTCTGACACTTGATGATGGCACTGGTCGTGTCTTCTCCCACCTGATTGGTCGCCCGACAGACATACTCGGATGAATCTTCAGCATACACATACAGAATGTCCATGGTGACGAACCCAAAGTCATACATGGGCTTGAAACGGTGTCCTGAAATAAGGCCAGGGTTAAAACGCTGATCAAGTAGTGTAAAGAAGTTACTGCCATATTCAAATTGCTTTAATAGCAGCTGTTAATTTCTATGGAGACAATAAATACAATATTAAACTGAATCCATATTTAATCACTTCACTGTTACAGAGAGAAGTACGACAGTCCATGAAGTGATCTCCTCAGCATGGTCCTCCTGATTATAGTTGCAGGCTTTGTCTACAGCTGAAGCACTGGTGGCTAAACTTAGAATCAGCATATACCACATTGGACAGAACTTACTCTGGCAATCAGCCTCCAGCAGGTGCAAATATAACAAATGGGCTGTTTCCTCTTGTAGTCTACATTTGTCATAAAAGAAGTCTAGGAGTTGTGCCAGTTTGGTTTTACCCAGTCAGTATACGTACCATGTACCATGGGTTCTCCATCCCTGAACCATTCCACCTTCATGGTGGGGTCACCAATGGGAACGAGACGACACTCAAAGTGGGCCGAGTCATTCTCCTTGAGGTGGGGCAGATCCTTGATCTGTGTCCTGAACTTGGGAGGTCGAGGGTTACGTTTGTCGAACATGTCCTCAGGGGCAGGCTCAACTCCTTCCCGGGCGATGTACGCCTGCAGCGCTCTTTCGCGATCCTCATCCGCCAAACTGCAAGGGCAAAGCAAAGAGAACATCCGGTTAGGAATACTTTGAGAAAAGGCAACCACTTCACTAAACTTCATACTTTGCTACAAAGACTGCTGGCATCTGATAAAGAATTGTACCAATGGCTGCGAAAATTACTCACTCTTTTGTTGATCTGAAAGAAAAAACCTGAAATGGTTTGGCAAAACCATCCTTGGAGACAATTCATTGACAGAGAAACTAGGGCATACTGAATGTAAACAAGAAACAGATTGAAGACAATCCACCTGACCAGCATTAGGGCAATAACAATGGACTCAATTCAATAACAATGGACCGACTCTAGAGATGCATCAGTGCACAGCAGTCCAATTCTGTCTCAATCTGAGGGTCTCATTTTTCCCTATGCTTTAATATCGGAATGTTTGCAACTAACGATAACTAATGCATTAGAACTTAACTTTGGTAGAGAAATATGAAGCATATTTACTAGATAAATGCCAGTTATTGCCAGTTCAAAACATTTGCACATATATATGCATAAGGCAAAATAAGATATAAGAATTCACAGATTGAAGCCATCTATGCTTGACTGCTCAAGGATGCTATTGTGTTAATGCAGGAAATGTGGATCGAGAAACCATCATAAAACGTCAAAGATAATAGTGATTTCCAAGTAATTACTGCAATGATTTCCGAGTAATTACTTCAAGTGCAAATCAACCCCAGTCGTCTAAGGGATTATTAATTCATGGAAAGTTGAAACACAATATCTTGTTAAATTCTACCATATTAAGTCATATTGAGGGATTGGCTGTTAAATGTAAATATTGGTACCACACTGTAAGACCAAAAATTAGAACAAACAACACTCAAAGTCACGATTTCCAACTATCCATAAAGCAAGCAGTCCCATCACCATCTCTGTGAAGGATACAAAATATAACACCAGAGATCCAGGATCCAGAGACAAGGTGTTGAAGCCAGTAGCTTGTTAGATGTGTTAGTGTCAGAAGAAGTACCACATATAACAGTCAAGGTATCCCCAATGATGGAGGATTATCCAGGAGTTTTCCAGCTCTCGATGTCTGGGACTATGCATGCTAAGTAGCAACTTTATGCTCAATGTTTTCAAGATTTGATGGACATCCTGGAGAAACATCCAATTGACTCATCTAACATTTTGATCTTGAATGGATTATGGACACTGGTCCAAGCAAGTCAATGTGGTCAGTAATGTATTGATTATGGACACTGGTCCAAGCAAGTCAATGTGGTCAGTAATGTATTGATTATGGACACTGGTCCAAGCAAATCAATGTGGACAGTAATGTATCAATTATAGGCACCAGTCCAAGCAAGTCAATGTGGTCAGTAATGTATTGATTATGGACACTGGTCCAAGCAAGTCAATGTGGTCAGTAATGTATTGATTATGGACACCAGTCCAAGCAAGTCAATGTGGTCAGTAATGTATTGATTATGGACACTGGTCCAAGCAAGTCAATGTGGTCAGTAATGTATTGATTATGGGCACCAGTCCAAGCAAGTCAATGTGGTCAGTAATGTATTGATTATGGACACTGGTCCAAGCAAGTCAATGTGGTCAGTAATGTATTGATTATGGACACTGGTCCAAGCAAATCAATGTGGACAGTAATGTATCAATTATAGGCACCAGTCCAAGCAAGTCAATGTGGTCAGTAATGTATTGATTATGGACACCAGTCCAAGCAAGTCAATGTGGTCAGTAATGTATTGATTATGGACACCAGTCCAAGCAAGTCAATGTGGTCAGTAATGTATCGATTATGGACACCAGTCCAAGCAAGTCAATGTGGTCAGTAATGTATTGATTATGGACACCAGTCCAAGCAAGTCAATGTGGTCAGTAATGTATCGATTATGGACACCAGTCCAAGCAAGTCAATGTGGTCAGTAATGTATTGATTATGGACACCAGTCCAAGCAAGTCAATGTGGTCAGTAATGTATTGATTATGGGCACTGGTCCAAGCAAGTCAATGGGGTCAGTAATGTATTGATTATGGACACCAGTCCAAGCAAGTCAATGTGGTCAGTAATGTATTGATTATGGACACCAGTCCAAGCAAGTCAATGTGGTCAGTAATGTATCGATTATGGACACCAGTCCTCACAAGTCAATGTGGTCAGTAATGTATTGATTATGGACACCAGTCCAAGCAAGTCAATGTGGTCAGTAATGTATTGATTATGGGCAACTGGTCCGGCAAGTCAATGGCTGGCATTGTATTGATTATGGACACCAGTCCAAGCAAGTCAATGTGGTCAGTAATGTATTGATTATGGACACCAGTCCAAGCAAGTCAATGTGGTCAGTAATGTATTGATTATGGGCACTGGTCCAAGCAAGTCAATGGGGTCAGTAATGGCTGATTATGGACACTGATCCGTATGTCAATGTGGTCAGCAATGTATCGATTGGTGACACCGGTCCGCCAAGTCAATGGGGTCAGTAATGTATTGATTATGGACACTGATCCAAGCAAGTCAATGTGGTCAGTAATGTATTGATTATGGGCACTGGTCCAAGCAAGTCAATGGGGTCAGTAATGTATTGATTATGGACACCAGTCCAAGCAAGTCAATGTGGTCAGTAATGTATTGATTATGGGCACTGGTCCAAGCAAGTCAATGGGGTCAGTAATGTATTGATTATGGACACCGGTCCAAGCAAGTCAATGTGGTCAGTAATGTATTGATTATGGACACCGGTCCAAGCAAGTCAATGGGGTCAGTAATGTATTGATTATGGACACCGGTCCAAGCAAGTCAATGTAGGCAGTAATGTATCGATTATGGACACCGGTCCAAGCAAGTCAATGGGGTCAGTAATGTATTGATTATGGACACCGGTCCAAGCAAGTCAATGTAGGCAGTAATGTATCGATTATGGACACCGGTCCAAGCAAGTCAATGTAGGCAGTAATGTATCGATTATGGACACCAGTCCAAGCAAGTCAATGTGGTCAGTAATGTATTGATTATGGGCACCAGTCCAAGCAAGTCAATGGGGTCAGTAATGTATTGATTATGGACACCAGTCCAAGCAAGTCAATGTAGGCAGTAATGTATCGATTATGGACACCAGTCCAAGCAAGTCAATGTGGGCAGTAATGTATCGATTATGGACAATCGGTCCAAGCAAGTCAATGTAGGCAGTAATGTATCGGATTATGGACACCAGTCCAAGCAAGTCAATGTGGTCAGCAATGTATTGATTATGGGCAATCTTCAGTCCAAGCAAGTCAATGGGGTCAGTAATGTATTGATTATGGACACCCAGTCCAAGCAAGTCAATGTAGGCAGTAATGTATCGATTATGGACACCAGTCCAAGCAAGTCAATGTGGTCAGTAATGTACGATTATGGGCACTGGTCCAAGCAAGTCAATGGGGTCAGTAATGGCTGATTATATCACCGGTCCAAGCAAGTCATCGGGGGTCAGCAATGGCTGATTATGGACACCAGTCCGGGGCAAGTCAATGTAGGCAGTAACAGTATCATTTATGGACACCGTCCGGGCAAGTCAATGTGGTAAGGTGCACGGACGATTATGGACACCGGTCCAAGCAGTCAATGTAGGCAGTAATGTATCGACAGGACACCGGTCCAAGCAAGTCAATGTAGGCAGTAATGTATCGATTGGTATCACCAGTCCAAGCAAGTCAATGTGGTCAGTAATGTATTTCCATTGGCACACTGTCCAAGCAAGTCAATGTGGTCAGTAATGTATCGATTATGGACACCAGTCCAAGCAAGTCAATGTGGTCAGTAAATGTATCGACAGGACAATCGTCCAAGCAAGTCACTAGGTAATGTAATTCCATTATGGATACCGGTCCAAGCAAGTCAATGTGGTCAGTAATGGGACGCATTATGGACACCTAGTCCAAGCAAGTCAATGTAGGCAGTAATGTGTATCGATTATGGACACCGGTCCAAGCAAGTCAATAGTCAGTAATGTATTGATTATGGACACCGGTCCAAGCAAGTCAATGGGGTCAGTAATGTATCGATTATGGACACCAGTCCAAGCAAGTCAATGTGGTCAGTAATGTATCGATTATGGACACCAGTCCAAGCAAGTCAATGTGGTCAGTAATGTATCGATTATGGACACCAGTCCAAGCAAGTCAATGTGGTCAGTAATGTATCGATTATGGACACCGGTCCAAGCAAGTCAATGTAGGCAGTAATGTATCGATTATGGACACCGGTCCAAGCAAGTCAATGGGGTCAGTAATGTATTGATTATGGACACCGGTCCAAGCAAGTCAATGGGGTCAGTAATGTATTGATTATGGACACCGGTCCAAGCAAGTCAATGTAGGCAGTAATGTATCGATTTTCAAGAAGTTTCAATTAGTTTGACAAGTATATCCAGGAATTTCCAGAACTGGGAATATCTTTGCATTTTTCCAGGGCTTCCAATAACTTTCCAGGAGGATGGGTACCCTGACAGTTCAGTTGGCATATAATTGATGGAATTTACAGTATTTCATGAAGAAACCATAGAATGGAGAGTGGTGGAAATTCCATGTAACATTAGTATGGCAACTAATCTTTTTTCCTAAGACTTTACAGGTTACAAACAGATCAGAAATACAGCTAGAAAAGCATTACATTATATTTTAATTCTTTCAATCTTTCAATCTCTAATACTTAAATTCCCATATTCTGAAAATGAATTTGATGTATATAATCCATGATCTACTCTTTGGAAAACTTGTTTTTGAAAAAATGTTAAGTGTGATCGAGTGTCAGATGTAAGTCACTGTGTGAGACAATTTGCTGTGCAGGTGCAGGCATTGAAATTGAAACAGTGTGAATGACTGAAACCAGTTTGAGCGAATGAACACAGTTGGGTTAACAGAACAAGCCAAAACCAGTTGGTTAATGTGAGTGGCCAAAACCATTTGGTTAACATAACTGGTCAAAACCAGTTGGTTAATGTAAATAGTCAAACCAGTTGGTTAATGTACATGTAACTGGCCAAAACCAGTCAGTTAATGTAACTGGCAACATCAGTTGGTTAATGTAACTGGTCAAAACCAGTTGGTTAATGTACCTGTAACTGGCGAAACCAGTTGGTTAATGTAACTGGTCAAAATCAGTTGAACATAAACCTGTATGGATTCAGTTAGATATATGGAATGCTCCAGCTATAATAGAAAAGCCACGCTAGCTGAGTTAGACCTAGCCAACACCAAAAACTATATGAGTTAAATTGAACACCACCAGATATCAGACAACACCGTGAACTAGCCAATGCTAGATAACAATAACAGAAAGCCCAACCTGGGTTGTTTCAGTTGTATTGCAACTGCAGAAACCTCTCTGGGTTCTGGCTGTCTTTGAAGTGGCCTGTAACACAAGGGTTCAAGGTCAAGTATAATGGGAATATATATGTTTCACTAATTCATGATTGAAGGGCAATATAAGTGGGTTAACAGTTATAATTAATGACCAGCATTAATTCATGACCGCCATTAGCGGGTAAATGCTTTAGGGGTAACAAGGTAAGGTGGAATGATTCAGGGAAGATAACTTCATATCAATGAAAGATCAGCTTTCACACTAATGGTGGTCACTTATTTTAACCACAAACCCCCTTATTCACTCACGTTGAAAATTCAGAAACCTACCGTACTGTACGTAGAATGACATTGATAATTTAAAGTAAATTGGACAGATTTACAGTAGTATATATTTTTCAACCAATCAGAGAGCTGTTGAAGAGGTCCAATCAAAAGATGTGGTTTATATAGTTCATATATCAGTACCATTGTCATAAATATAGTCATTGCATTCATGTCCTACTAAGATACTTAAACACACCTAAAAATGAAAGACATCAGAATAAGATGATTGTATACAGAATAAGGAGGACTGTCCCAAAATAGATACTTTGAGGAAGTAAATTTGAAAGGGTTAATTCACACGTGGCACACAGGTAACACAAATACTGAAAATGAAGAAATGGGTCAGAATCCTGTAAAAAAAGGAGTTAATATGGGCAAAAACAACGGAGGCCGGAGACAAGAGCATAGTTCTGGACAATATAAACAGGATGATTGTGCGAGATTAGGCAATAGGAAAACAGGCAAGTACCGCAGGATTGTCATCCAAGTCAATTGACAGAAGAACGGGAATGTACCGTAATCAGTTTTGTAAAGTGTAGAAATATTCTTGGGAATTCAAGAAAAAAGCTGAATGAAAACAGATGGACTGGCATTTCTCATGTTAGAAGGGTCTGTATGTTGTTAGCTGAAAATAAAACCAGATGCATGATGGGATTGAAGAAGAAATATGAGTAGTGTTTTTACTTTTCAACACACAAATGAGCAAGGGTTAAAGGTGAGTGTTTAAAGGTAGGGGAAGTTATTGAATGTCAAGGGAGATAATCCAGCCATGATAAGCTTCAGGGCCAACAGGGGGCAGCACAATTGATTGTTATCTTATTCAACAGCATCATATGGAGGAAGTTATTGAACATCAAGGGAGGTAATCCAGTCATGATCAACATCAAGGCCAATAGCGGGGCAGCACTCCTCAAATCAATTTCTCCAACCTCTGGTCTTGTTCTTTTATAGCCTGGACCACTTGGCTGGTCTCTGGGGTCCATGGCACTGGAGCTTTTCGCTTTGGTTTGGGTGAGACTGGTGGTGGGGCTGGTGCCCTCATCATGACGGGAGGCTCGGCTGGTTTGGTTGGTTTGGGAGCGGGCGGGGGAGGAGCCTTTTTGGGTGGAGCCACAGTGGGCAGTATTCTGTACCAAATAAGTATACACCTATACAAACCGGCACAATTTCTGATCTATACACAATATATTTGTTCATCAATTGAAAGCCAATCTAAAGTTTTCAAGCTCATCTCACAAAAAAGAATCCTGACAAGAGCAAATGAATGAAAGCAAACTCTAATCTATGATTATCTATTTTGAATTTCATTGATGTATAAAGAAACTATAGTTCTTGAAACTGAAAATTTCTGTGGCTGCTTTTGGCCTCAAGAATGTATTTCATAGAGCAACTTCCAACTTCAATCCCAGAGAAAAAGAAATATGTTGTTTAATAATGGTGCATGGTGAAATGCTGAGAAAATTGATGAAGAATCCAAAGTAGACACACCTTGGTTCTGGTGGTGGTGGAGGTGGGATATAGAACTCCACTTTTCTCGGTTCTTTCATTGGTGGTGCCGGTGCTGGCACAGGCCTGTCAACCAACAGGAATGAAGTTTTACAAACTTTACGGTCAAAATGCAACTATAGTGTTGCTGTAGTATGGTCAGTGAAAGCCACTCAACTGACCTTATTTCACTTCAGTAGTATCAAAAGGAGGTTATTTCTTTGCCATAAACTAAATTTGCATATACTTGGAGGATAAACGTACAACCCATGGTAACATGAATTATCATTATCTGTAGTATGTGGATTTGTGTTTCATTCATTTTGGAGAATGCATTGATGCACTGAGCAAGGATTATTAGTTCCAGAAAGAGTTTGCGATCGCCATCCTTGTCATATGTTTGGATAATTACGGTTTCTTTCACAATATATTTACATGTACAGGATTCACCAACACCAAACAGCCTAATTGTAAGAAAAACACAATAGATGACTACAGGTAGTGCACATTGTTGAACCTGAAAAGCTATTTGAATAGTTATATTGCAAATGTTGTTCCTGCTTTGAAAATGCTTACATGAGGAACTACCCCATCAAAACCCCATCTTGACTTTGTCAGTACTAGTATTGCAGTGAGAATAGGTTCTCACTGTCTTATCAGTCCAGACATTAGTGTCAAATTAATGCAGAGAAGACAAGTGCTTTATTATAGTTGTCTCCCCTTGATAGAAGGCACTGTTAGCACAATAGCTAATGAGAACAGCTCGCGGGCTGGGTGAAGAAAGGCAGAGAAGAGACTGACTTGGGACTGACAGGATACAACAGACTGCTTCTCCCGGGGAATAACGAGTAGGTAAGCCTGTCCACTATACTGGCTAAAACCTTTGTAGGTGTAGTTACTACGGTGCTATTCTATTGTAATAACTACACTCTATGTACATGCAGTGGTCATCATGACATGCTAAGACATAAGGTAAGCACCTGAACTCTTTAGTCTTGGGGTAAACTTTGGGGGGTTCTGGTTCATACATGGGCTGGTATTGCTGCTGAGGCTCATATGGGGGCTGATATTCCACTTCCATTCTGAAACCAGCAGATTGATTTTAGATAAGTACCTCTCCAATCTGACCTACTTTACATTCACTAGTCTGCCAAAACTTGTTATCTTTTCCATCAAAATCATTCATTCATATCTACATTTAATACACATACATTGCTAAACAAAGAATTGGACACAACGAATCAACTAAAGCCTGTATCATCAACACAGTTTCATAAGATAATTCCTTGAAATATCACCACATATGTACCATCTAAATCAGTGTATAGTCAGAAATTGTCGATTAATTAAATCCAAGAACATGCCAACTCATAAAATAATAATAAAGAAAGCAATGATAATAAGATATTTCACAAAACAAATTCGAAATAAAAAATCTGTTGACAACAGTTTAAAAACATTTGAAGCAAAGAGTTGACTTTTCAAAGTACAAAACAAATCAAGCAAATTACAGGACTATAAGACATTAAACAAAGAGTTCAATTAATATAGTTTCTCATTGATCAAGTGTTAAGAAGACCAGAAACAATGATAAAGCTTCAACGTGATGACATTGCATGTAAGTCAGTCATGCAAAGGCTGATCTGGTGTCATCCATGAAAACACTAACACCAAAACTACAACAACAACATGAACTCAAGTGAGGAGACAAGATGTTGGACAATGAAAGAGAGAAGTTAAAGGTGCAACATTTGCGTAAACGTGCTAAAAGGATCGTACAACAAAAACAGGATCATCTTTGGTTCATTATACAGGCCTCAATTTAAGGTGGTAACCTGTTTTCAGGTTGTCTGGAGGTTGCCATATGAAAAATAGTGGTAACCTATTTTCAGGTCCCCATAATTTTGACTAATAATACGACATTAGGTTAATAATTATGCAATAGGTTCCCACAGGTTACCAGTGTAGAATTCATGGTAACCTGTTGAGAGGTTACCATCAGCACTCCTTAAATTGAGGCCTGATTATATGACAGGCAGAGAAACAGACATCCTAACATAAACGAGTTGCTGAACCCAGTCTATTTTCTTGTGTTAAGACATCTCTCATATCACCAGTCCCTGATAGACATCATCACTATTATCATCAAAGGGATTACCAGCATGCTTTTCAATGTTAAGTTTCTGAGCAATGCAAGGTTGTATTGAGCAAAGAAATGATAAAAACTTTGCGACAATTAGTTTCAATTAGTGTATATTTTTCTTCAATACAAAAGATTTCCATTGAATAAAACTACACAAATTGAGTTTAGATGCATGATGTACATGCATGGGATGCATTAGCATTGATTTATTGATGAAAGCGTTAAAGATCAGTTTGTTCTTCAGACTTCAAGTCTGTAAATTACAATGACACCCAATGTGTGTCTGTTTCTCAAGCCATAACATTCTGCAGCATGAAAAATCAAAGTCGCGAGTTCGAGTTAAAATCTGACACAAGCCAGACATGCAGCATCATATTCAGGCAGTATAACACAGGGTGACAGATCACATGATGGTTGTCATGCCAACGAACCTCTCTGGTGGCATATCTTCAGGGTAGATCAGCCTGAGCAATCCTCTCTCCTTCTCCGTCACATAGGAGATCTGCTGAACTGGACCTTCTTCCTGTATCTCATAGCTGTTAGAGTGGATAGACATGAGTAGGAGAGTCAGTTTGTGTGTGACACACATCTTCATCACAGCTGTCTCACATCAACTGAACAAGTAATTGATTTTCCAGTGCATCAAGAGATATCCTCTGGTTTTAGAATATCCGATTGGTCAATTCAAATTTTCAAATAGAAACCTGGCATTTTCATTGGCCGGTGGAAAGAATTGGAAGAATAACCAGCAAAGTTTCTGAACAGGTACATCATATAGAATACAGCAAATGACCAATAGATAGGACCGAGTGGAAGTTCATTCCTTATTCCAAGTTGAAGACCTTGAGCTCAACATCCATGAGTCCACAAGTGCATGTAAACATGACAAATGACCATGTCAGAAACTTGCAATCTATCATGGGATAATACCTGACAGCTGCATGTCCATGACTACTGATCAGTTGATTTGAATTTTTGACAATACTTCTGCAAAATGGTCCTGGAAAGAGGCTGGCTGACCAGTCAGTCAATCACAGAGAATCTAATAAAGTCTACAGAAGTTTACGCTAACTAACCTAGCTTCCCCTGGTCTACGTTGGATGGCCGGCTGAGGTTTAGCTTTCGGCTTGGGAGCTTTAGGTGGTGGGACCACTTTTCTGTTAAGCAGCGTGGAATAAAAACAGCATATAATTAATAAAAGTTCAACAAACTGAGAAAAATCAAGCCCCAAACTAGCTCCAATTACACACTTGATCCATTTTGATATTTCAAATATCGAAACTCAAAACTGTGAAGATCGGATTTTCCAATTTAGAATACTGCCACACAAAGTTGACCGCAACAACCATGAACAGTTTGCCGGTCTTGTTTTCTGCTGTATCAGAAAAGGTAAACTGATGGCCAGTTACATGAACTGGAAAATGAATGAAACTTTAAGTAAATTATTTTCTGGCATCTGAAAAAGTAAACAAGCGAACAAAGTCTTGGTGTACTGGTACATTAATATCAAAACACCAACAACAGTAATACCTCGACATACAAAACAAAGAACGACAACAACACGGTACAAGTCACAAAGGGAAAACACAAGGCACCTCTGATCATACTCTTCTACAGGCTCCCTAGGGGGCGCTACTGGTGCTGGTCTGGGAGGTATAGGCACTCCAGTATCAAACACGAGTTTCGCTTGTGCAACTGATGGCGGTTTGTATGGCTCAGGTTCGGGTTCCAGTGGGAAGACGGCCTGCTCAACTTGGGGCAGTGAGCCGGGTGGTGGAAGGGGTTCCCCACGATCAAACAGCCTCTTGGCCTCAGCCACACTGGGGGGTTTGTACTCCTCAGGTTCCCCCTCTGTTGGTAAGATCTGCTCCACCTCAACGGGAGCGACGGGAACAGGTTTGGGAGCAGGTTTCTTTGAGGGAGGTCTCGCTGCAGGTGGCGCTGCCACAGGTGCTACTTTTTCCTCGGGCGCAATTGGTTTTCGCCTAAGGGAATAAGTATTGACAAAACTAAGGATAGGATAGGAAGGTTTTATCTATATTTTCAACTAGAAATAAATCTGGATGAGGGACTTGCAGGATCCATTAATTTATCAAGTGCTATATATAAATTCCATATCGAGCAGACAATATCACATTCCACCATCTTACATGTACAACATTTATAGTTTATATTTATATTCTAACATATTTTGAGAAAATTGAAAATATTTGTTCATTATTATTGAGTTTTCGTAAATGTAGGTCAGATACTCAACTTAGCTCATGTAATAATGACTGACTGATTGATTTTATTAAGATCACATGCCATGATTCATGCAGTCAGTAATTATTGGCACTATTCCGGAGTTTTTGAGCGTTTAATCACATTAGTAGAATTGCTAGCCTTCATGGAAGTATCGGTAGGCGTTTCTTGGTTAAAAGTAGCCTACATGCTTGATCTGCTTTAAACGGCCAATGAAATTATTATTTTGTTTATCATGACAGGTAACAAATCGATGGTTAATTGTTAATGACATCTTATCTTAACAATACACTGAAAGATGAGATGTTCGAGTTGCCATGACATCATGCAAACAGTTTTTTTTTTTAATCACACAATCAAGTTAGTTCAGATAGAGAACTGCCAAGTGCCTATGCTGGTAATGTATTTTCACAAATAACGTGATTAATATCAATCCGTATCTTAAGCAGCATAACAGCCAGCCAATATTTTGGTAGGATAAAGAATTTGAACTCTTACACTTTTCTGAATAGTATACACTCTGCACTCATACATCCAGTATGTGTATTCAATGTATATTTATAATACTGAGATTATCAGCCTGAAGTACACCCTGCACTCATACATCCAGTATGTGTATTTCATATATATTTATAATACTGAGATTGCCAGTCTGAAGTACACCCTGCACTCATACATCCAGTATGTGTATTTCATATGTATTTATAATACTGAGATTATCAGTCTAAAGTACACCCTGCATTCATACATCCAGCTTGCGTATCAATGCAAAAACATTTTCTTTGCAGCACATCCCCCCCCCCCCACTGTTTGGTTTAAGACTGTGTCAGATTTCACCACATCTGAGTCATTGTACAGTGTAGTGTGTACAGTGTAGTGTACAGTGTAGTGTAGTGTACAGTGTAGTAGTGTACAGTGTAGTGTAGTGTACAGTGTAGTGTACAGTGTAGTGTACAGTGTAGTGTAGTGTACAGTGTAGTGTACAGTGTACAGTGTGTACAGTATAGTGTACAGTGTAGTGTACAGTGTAGTGTACAGTGTAGTGTAGTGTACAGTGTAGTGTACAGTGTAGTGTACAGTATAGTGTACAGTGTAGTGTACAGTATAGTGTACAGTGTAGTGTACAGTGTAGTGTACAGTATAGTGTACAGTGTAGTGTACAGTGTAGTGTACAGTGTAGTGTACAGTGTAGTGTAGTGTACAGTGTAGTGTACAGTGTAGTGTACAGTATAGTGTACAGTGTAGTGTAGTGTACAGTGTAGTGTACAGTGTAGTGTACAGTGTAGTGTAGTGTACAGTGTAGTGTACAGTGTAGTGTACAGTGTAGTGTACAGAGTAGCGTACAGGTTACATGTTTGTGTGAACTTTGCCATGCACGGTGGAAATTTGGTTTATCTGATTTGTTAGTGAACGTAAAACCAATACAAAGCTTATTCATTTATTTGCAATTAAATTAGGAGCTATTTCACTCAGCGGAAAGTGGAAATTGGTTTTCCAATACAACTATCCTGTTTTTCATCCACTGACAAGGCAAGTGTGACCGAACTACCAGTCACTAAACTACAGCAGCAGCACCACAACAGAACTGTATATCATTCCCAGACTTCTTCACATCTCCCAGCATTCCCTAGTCTACTTCCTGTTCCTGTCATGCCAACACACCTCTGCTCCTCCTCGTCATCCGATATTAACCTGACCATGCCGTGTTCTATTTCGGAGGCGTAACCTATCTGCTGTACGGGGCCTTCCTCTTGAATCTCATAGTAACTATGACAACAGAAGGTGAAGAGAGAATAATATGGAGAGGTCATGTGATGTCAGGACGAGTTCAGATAGTTGCTCTGCAGGGCTTGCAATTTGACGAGAATCTAATTCTGGCATAATAAGTCAGGGACAACTGCCTCTCTAGAACGGAGGTAAAAAGGGTTGTTTTTGCTTAACGTTAGATTAGTTCATCATCACACTCCGAGATGTTCAGGCAAAAATAGCTATACATGGTTAAATGTCGAAACAATAATTTTCCAGCAAAAGTAATCATGGTGTAATTCATAATAGGCAACAATATATGTTGTGTATTATTATGCAAATTAGTTACACGCCAATCTATTTCCTTAATTCCCTTTGATGTAGATATTTATGTCCATTTTCATCTTACCCATGGAGGATTTTCTTAATATACACATGATCTTATTTAGCAAAAATGACCGTTTTTATTTCCATTTTTAGAGGGGCACTTTTTCATTAACCAGCTTAATGATCATGGGTGGGAATCCCAAAAAATTTGAGAAATTTATACCAAATTTGCAACTTTGGACTAGTTCGGATGGTGTTAAGAGAATCTGTGAATTTTTACAAAAAGCAAGCCCTGCAAAACCATATCAATTTGAAGATGAGGAAATTGAGGTTATAGCAGAGTTAATATCGAGTAGATGTAACGATCTGATTTTATTGCAAGAGAGCCAGACGCTCTGCCCATGAAGAGGGAAAAGGGAGGCTGCCATTTAAGGACCAGTGAGGGATAAAGAAATTAGAGAGCATCAAATCATATGAAGTCAGAATGAGACCAGCAAGTCTTAAACAACCAATCCTTAATCCAGTTACAATGATATGTACAAAGATATGAACAATGATATCAACTGACGGTGGAATGTACGGCTCCAGTGCAGGTTCCAGTAATGGAGCGGCGGCCTGATCAAGAGGCAGTGAGCCGGGTGGTGGGAGAGGTTCTCCTCGGTCAAATAATCTCCTAGCCTCCGCCACACTGGGCAGTTTGGGCTCCTCGGCTTCTCCCTCTGCTGGTAGGATCTGCTCCACCTCGACGGGAGCGATGGGAACGGGTTTGGGTTCAGCCTTCTTTGTGGGAGGTTTCGCTGCAGGGGGCGCAGTCTTCTCTGCGAGACGTTTCGCTGCAGGTGGCACAGCCTGCTTTGTGGGCAATTTCGCTGCAGGTGGCACTGCCATGGGTGCTACCTTTTCCTCAGGCGCAATTGGCTTTCGCCTAGGGGAATAAGGATTGACAAAACTAAGGGTAGAAAGGTTTTATCTAATATCTTAAGTAAAACACAATCTGGAATATGTTTTAACGAATCTATTAATTGATCAAGTTCTATACAAAACTCCATACCAAGTCCACACAATATCACATTCCAATATCTTTACAAGTACAATGTTATACTTTATATTTATATTCCAACATATTTCGAGAAAATTGAAAACATTTGTTCATTATTATTGAATTCTCGTACCTGTCAACTTCACAATGAGTGCTGGATATTAGTAAGATCACATGCCATGTAGTTATTATTACTCTTCCCGAATTTGTTGTTTAATTTCGTTAGTAAAATTGCAAGCCTCCATAAATATAGGCAGGCCTTTCTTGATTACATTTAGCGTACAAGCTGGGTTCGCTTTATACGATCAATGGAATTATTATTTTTATTTTATGACACATAAAAAATCATATCTTATCTTAGCAATCTAATGATCGATAAGATGACGTTGTTGCCATGAGATCATGCAGTCAAATATCACTCAGTCACACAAAGTTAGTTTGGATCGAGACCTGTCCAGCCAGGATTGAATTTCAATCAGTATCTTCAGCACCGATAATTTGGCAGGATATACTTATCCCTCATGCCTTCCAGCGTAGCAGGAGTGAGTGAGTGAGTGAGTAGGATTTAACGTCGTTTTCAACATTTTTTCAGTCATATCACGACGGTGCCTTCATGTGCCAAAACCGGACGGTGTCCACAGTTCCTATTATCCTGGACACTGATCAGCCCAGCTAGTACAGCACTTGGTCACCCATCCAAGTATTGATTGAGCTCAACAATTGCTTAACTTCATACACTCTGCAACCATATCAGTTTGTGTATTCCAGTCAGAAATACTAAGAATATCAGCGCCATCTCTCAGGCACAACAGAGAGTGAACTTGTATGTCTGCGAACATCGGCCAAGCAGGACCAATTCCATTGATAAATGTAAATGCATGACCCATTCCTTCAGTTTGGCTGGAGCCTATGTCAGATTTGAAGGAAACTCCTTTGGGGGACAGACTTTTCTGTTTTAGTTGAACTTGGCGATGCAGGGTGAAAATTTGGCTGCTCTGATTGTAGGTCCTTTAAACTTGTAGATCTGCTAACCTAAGTCAAGCAGGATTTCACAATCATAGATGTAAATGAATGACCCATTCCTTCAGTTTGGCTCGAGTCCGTGTCTGATTTGAAGCAACTTGACATTTGCAGGACAGAGTTTACATCACAGGATAGAGTTCAACTTGACCATGCAGAGTGAAAACTTGGCTGCTCTGATTTGTTAGTGGCTGGGAACCAAGCCTGGAAATCGGTACCTGGCATTTTCGGGAAAAAAACCCTAAAGAGAGAAATAAAATGGTCCACCATAAGTGGTTCAAGTGAGACTTGCTGTGATAGTGGATCATGCTCATTTTCTTCCATGGGGGTGTTTTGGGAATCTGTGCCCATTTCCAGGCTTGTGAACTAATACAAAGCTTACTTACTTGTTACATAATTAGTAAAAGGTAAATTACATGTATATTAGGGGCCTATTTCACTATTCAGTATAATTATCCTGTTTTCAATGAAAATTTACAGAAACTCTTTGATTGGTTGGATTTTTATCCAATTTTCTCCACAAGCCCATCAAAATGCTGGATTTATGTTTGAAAATTTGAATTGACCAATCGATTGCTTCAAAACTGGAATATATCCAATGATGCGCTGTGGTTTCTATAAAACTCCATACATTGATACCACAAGGACAGGACTACAACAGAAATGTATATCATTCCCAGAATTCTCCACATCACTCCCAGCATTCCCTAGTCTACTTCCTGTTCCTGTCATGCCTACACACCTCCGGTCCTCCTCATCATCAGATATTAACCTGACCATGCCACGTTCTATTTCTGAGGCGTAACCTATCTGCTGTACGGGTCCTTCCTCCTGAATCTCATAGTAACTATGGCAACAAAGGTGAAGAAAGAGAAATATGGAGATGTCATGTGATGTCACATACAGCCAATCAGGTCTGATGCTTAGCAGGGCTTGCAATCATGAGGTAATGGTATTAAATCAAATCCCATGTTCAGCAATGAAGCAGGGGAGATAACTGTGTCATTTAAATTCTTACTGTGATATTTCATGTAGACAAGAAATGCAAGAGTGGAAGCGAGGTAAGTTTTCAGCGCAAATAAAATATTGTATTTTATGTTTCTGTTCCTGAAAGAGCTACTGCACCAGAGATCACTTTTGCACCTAGTGCGTTCTAGGACAAGACTGGCATAGAATATGTAACTTTCGACTAGCTCAAATAGCATCGCAAAAATTTGTCTTTTATTCCGTAAATTTTGACGAAAGGCAAGCCCTGCAAAACTCATCAGTATGGCAAGTTGGAAAAGAGAAAACTGAAGTGAAGTGGGGCTAATATGGAGAAGAAGTAATGGAAGACGATGTATCGAAGATTGCGGGTACATTGGTCGTCCTACTAAAGAGGAGATTCGAAAGGTTAGATTTAAGGATAACCAGAACACAGTTTTAACACAGAACAGGGAAATTTTGACAAACCAGGTGGAGAAGAACTAGTCTCTCAGTCCAAGAAGACAGAAAAGGTAAGCTGAATGTGAGAAGCAGAGGACCTTATCCTATCAATTCAGAGTCAGATTAACAAGAATCGTAAACAACGAACTCCTTAATTCAGTTACAATGATATGTACAGTGAAATGAACAATGATATCAACTGACGGTGGAATGTACGGCTCCAGTGCTGGTTCCAGTAATGGGGCGACAGCCCGATCGAGGGACAGTGAGCCGGGTGGTGGGAGAGGTTCCCCTCGATCGAACAGCCTCTTAGCCTCCGCCACACTGGGGGGTTTGTACTCCTCAGGTTCTCCCTCTGTTGGTAAGATCCGCTCCACCTCGATGGGAGCAACGGGAACAGCTTTGAGTTCAGGTTTCTTTGTGGGAGGTTTCACTGCATGTGGCGCAGCCTTCTTTGTGGAAGGTTTCGCGGCAGGTGGCGCAGCCTTCTTTGTGGGAAGTTTCGCTGCAGGTGGCGCAGCCTTCTTTGTGGGAAGTTTCGCTGCAGGTGGCGCTGCAACAGGCGCTACTTTTTCCTCAGGAGCAATGGGCTTTCGCCTATGGGAATAAGGATTGACAAAACTACGGATAGGAAGGTTTTATCTAATATCTTAACTACAACACAATCTGGAATATGGACTTGAGGAACCTATCAATTTACTAATACTACTCCGTATAAAATCACATCTCAAAAACACAATATCAAAAGCATACCGGTAGTCTATTAGATTTATAGTTTATAAGTGTACTCCAACATACCGGTAGTCTATTAGATTTATAGTTTATAAGTGTACTCCAGCATACCGGTAGTCTATTAGATTTAAAGTTTATAAGTGTACTCCAGCATACCGGTAGTCTATTAGATTTATAGTTTATAAGTGTACTCCAGCATACCGGTAGTCTATTAGATTTATAGTTTATAAGTGTACTCCAGCATACCGGTAGTCTATTAGATTTATAGTTTATAAGTGTACTCCAGCATACCGGTAGTCTATTAGATTTATAGTTTATAAGTGTACTCCAACAGATGTTGGGGAAACTCAGTTGAATTGAAAATAAAATAATTTATTTTGTTTAACATACATGTACATGAGATCAAAATTATTCACTTATGTCAATGATGTCATGGATTGGTGATAAGATTTTTTGATAAACTATAAGATGACATGCTCTGAATGACACAGGCAGTGTAGAGCAAAATTTCTGATTCAGTTGTTGTATTTCATAAGTATTTTCAGTGTGAGTAGTCTTGGCAGTTCAATCTGACCAATGAAATATTACTCCTTTTATCATGAAATATAAATTGTTGACATTAACCGTTTTGAATATCAGAGAAAATGTATTAACCTCTGTGGTGCTATTATTGGCATGCAGAGTTAATTGATCAAACAAATTAGATAGAAACTTCCAGGCACCTATTTATGTGTATGTATGAGGGTGTCAAAACGCGGAATGTATTCTTGCAGATGGTATCATGTTTGCCCCAACTTTAATAAAACTCTAATTATGGTTTGCAAGAAGAGCGGTTCCAAACCTGTCATCCCACTAATATTATTAATTTTTACTGTCCGAAAACAACAGTTCAAAGTTTGCCAAAAGATTTCTTGTATTCATCTGGATGGAACTATAGTTCTGTTGAGAACAAGGAACTGTTCCAGAATGCACGTGTCCATTCCAAACCAGACAACAATGGAACTCAGAACTGTACCACAGGATAATAGTTCGGAATGGAACGTTCAACATTTTGACAACCTCACTTATCATTTGAAATGTTATCTTCACAAATATAATAATTGAACTGTATTCTGCACCATTTGACAGTCTAAACGTTGCATGGTTGTCCCAATATTGAGAAGCTCTGCAATCTGATGGTTTAGTTGGTTTTAGTATGTTGGTGAGATTTATATTCCGTATATAAAACAAATATTTGAGACTTCATCAGTCACGTGAAAGAAATGAAAACATTGAATTACAATACAATCACGACATGTCCAATTCCAGGATCTGACTGTACTACAAGTCACTATACTACAGAGATGGGCCACAACAAAAATGTATATAATCATTCCCAGAATTCTCCACATCATTCCCAGCATTCCCTAGTCTACTTCCTGTTCCAGCCATGCCTACACACCTCCGGTCCTCCTCGTCATCAGATATTAACCTGACCAGCCCACGTTCTGTTTCTGAGGCGTAACCTATTTGCTGTACGGGGCCTGCCTCCTGAATCTCATAGTAACTATGACAACAGAGGTGGAAAAAAAGACATTTGGAAATGTCATGTGATGTTGTAGCGAGTTCAGACAGAAAATTATAATCGCAAAACTGATCAGTGTGCAAGTTTGGGGGATGAAAACTGGAATGAGAGAGTTTATTTGCAACAAATCAGAAACTGGTGATATGTAATTCAGTGTCATTTGCTTGTCAATAAAAGAATGAATTAGTACATTTAATGTTACTTTAACAATTTTTCAGTCCTATCATGATAGTGCCTATTTGTGACAGAGTGGTCCGAATGCTGTTCACTGAAGCACCATATCATAGGTAAGCAAGCTATTCCATCCAGTCACATTATCTTGACACTAGATCAGACAGTCCTTGATCTTTCCTATGAATGCTGAGCACCAAGCAAAGAAACAACACATTCCAAGTCATCAATAAAAGATAAAATTCGAACAAACCACTTGGTCATATACTGTGTAAGAGATGGGTCTATGATGTGCATGGTACAATCGGGTGTGAGATTGGTACAATATTGTGTGAGATTGGTACAATCGGGTCTAAGAGGGTGATGGACAGATACAGAAACATGTACAAGTAGATATGTTGAGTCCAGTACAATGTCTGAAGAGCTGAAGTGAGAGGGTGTTCGAGTTAGTGGCTTGGGGTACAAAAATTTGAGACAATCACATGGTATAAGTGAGTGAGAACAGCAACCAATCAGTTTAATGATCTTATAGGATATGGAGGTATAACAAATAGTGAATAAACTCACGGTGGAGACGTCATTTTCGGTTTTATCTGGACCTTCTTCTCGGGTGTCGGGGCTGGTCTTGTAGCGTCAACTGAAATCATGAAAGGCAAGGTCAAAGTAAAGTAGCTGACTTATTGTACATTTCTATGCAGTATTTCAAACACAAGAAAAAATCCCCCTATCAAAATTCAATCGCCCCTAAATTTGGAAACCTAATTCAATCAGCTGTTCTAATAAATTTGATCGCCCTCTAAAGTCATAGAAATAACGAGGGAGGGAATTTGCAGGGCTTCGTTTTTAGCGTGAGTGATAGCTCACCTGCACGCAAACACTCGCGTAAATTCATGTCACGGGACTGATTTTTAGCTCACGTAAACTGTCACATTTTATATTGTATTATATTGCAATTACTCGCCTGACTTTTAAATATGCTCTCCTAAATATTTTGACGTGAGCTATTTTTAGCTTGCGCACTAATTCTAAACACAAAGCACTGAATTTGGCTTAATGTCACACTCAAGTTTGTTTCACTCATATGGTGACAGTCAGTTTGGTTGGTGGAGGAAGCCGGAGTACTCAGAGAGAACCACTGCCCTTCGGCAAGTAACTGACAAACTTTCACACATAGACCAGCTGGGCTCGAACCCGTGCCGGATCAGCGGTGTGAGGCTAGCGGTCACCAGCGAAGCGCCTTAGACCACTCGGCCACCGAGGACCCCCTCGAAATAACGAAGAAATAATGGATTATCTGCATGATTTTGGACCATTTTTGTCAACTTTTTTGTTCTAATAAATTTGATCAACTCAGCAATTTTATGGTGGAAAATTTCACTTCCTGTGTTTGAATTATAAGAGGGATTACCATATCTTATTGATTACCATATCTTATTGATTACCATATATTATTGATTACCATATCTTATTGATTACCATATCTTATTGATTACCATATCTTATTGATTACCATATATTATTGATTACCATATCTTATTGATTACCATATATTATTGATTACCATATCTTATTGATTACCATATCTTATTGATTACCATATCTTATTGATTACCATATCTTATTGATTACCATATCTTATTACAAGATAGTCAATGTTCAATAATAGTAGCTAAAACCATAATAACCCTGTGTTCTCTAAAGGGTTACAATTTTCCTTGTGTAGCAAAGCAGGAGTATCAACACTCAGATAAACGAGAATAAACCAATCGATATATTAGATTCTTGCCTCTGGAGCAAAAGGATAACACTGAAGAGTTATCTCACCTTGTACTACAAGTTTCCCCCTTGAGGAGGCTGTCCCGGCCACGTTGACAGCAGAACACTGGAACCAGGCATTATCAGACGGCCTGGCACAGGGCAGGTGAAGGATGGATCGTCCTGTCTCATCTGTCTCAATCCTAAACAACAGCATACAATAAAATTTTAAAAATATTATAAAACTTAAAAAATTCAAAACAAAGATACTTAATGTCTGAAAATGCATGTTATTTTCAACAGTCATTGAAATATTCTCTTGACAAGGCTCCCAACTGAAATTGGCAAAAAGGTATTTGCCAGAAGTTCAAGAGTGTAGTGGAAATTTTTGTGTTCAGTAGAACACGTGTATATTACCAATGTCACATTTTAACCTTTGTGACCTTTGAAACCATGTCAAGGTAAGTCAGGACTGAACTTGACCTAGATACTCTCAAAATGCAGCGTTGTGCTGAATCTCCAATCTTCAACTCTCTTGTTTTCGAGATATCTCGCTCACAATATATGGAACAAAGGGACGGAAGGACACATGGAAACAAGACGGACAAACAGCAGTTGCATAGTCCTCTCCCACTCACATGATGGAAGAAGAATATGTGCACAAACCTGTAGTCTTGATTGGATGTGATCATCTTGCCGTCTTTTTGCCAGCTCATCATGGGTACAGGAGAGCCTGTGGCCTTACACGAGAACGTAATGGGTTGCCCCTCGCTCACTGTGTAACTCTGTACCTTCTCTATCATACGGGGTAACTCCATCTTCTGCTTTCCTGGATAATACAAACAACAGAGTATATATCCATATGTATAGAAGAAGAAATTAACACTGAACAACATGAATACGGTTAACAAATCAAGCCAGTTTCAGAAATATTTTTAAGATGGCAGCAACACATCAGGGTGAGAATTTGAGCAGCTTAAAGGAGTATGTTGTAGTAACTTGCATATCGGCACCCACAATGCATTTCATGTAGTGATACACATATTTCCATAACCCCATGGACATGACGCAGGCCCTGCCCTCACATCAGATTGATTTGATAGGCCTGGTGTCGGCTATGAATGGGGCTGATTTGCTCATATCAGGGCTACTTAGATTTGAACTACATTATCAGCACTTGCTTTTTACCAAGCCGCTAAGTAAGCCTGGGCTGATAAACCCCTTCAAAACGCAAGGCCAAATGATGGACAAAGGCCAAATGATGGACAAAGGCCAAATGATGGACAAAGGCCAAATGATGGACAAAAGCCAAATGATGGACAAAGGCCAAATGATGGACAAAGGCCAAATGATGGACAAAGGCCAAATGATGGACAAAGGCCAAATGATGGACAAAGGCCAAATGATGGACAAAGGCCAAATGATGACAAAAGCCAAATGATGGACAAAAGCCAAATGATGGACAAAGGCCAAATGATGGACAAAAGCCAAATGATGGACAAAAGCCAAATGATGGACAAAGGCCAAATGATGACAAAAGCCAAATGATGGACAAAGGCCAAATGATGGACAAAGGCCAAATGATGGACAAAAGCCAAATGATGGACAAAGGCCAAAATGATGGACAAAGAGAAATGGAAAATGATGGACAAAAGGCGTGATGGACAAAAGCCAAATGATGGACAAAAAGCCAAATGATGGACAAAAAAGGCAAATGATGGACAAAAGCCAAATGATGGACAAAAGGCAAAATGATGGATAAAAGCCAAAATGATGGACAAAAAGGCAAATAGTGGACGAGGGATGGACAAAGGCCAAATGATGGACAATAATGAGTGGACCAAAGGCCAAATGATGGACAAAGCCAAATGATGGACAAAAGCCAGAGAAAGCAGTGGACAAGGAAGCTGGAAAGTAGTGGACAAAGGCCAAATGATGGACAAAAAGGCCAAAATGATGGACAAAGCCAAATGATGGACAAAAGCAATGATGGACAAAGGCCAAATGATGGACAAAAGGCCAAATGATGGACAAAAGGCAAATGATGGACAAAAGCCAAATGATGGACAAAGGGCAGAAATGATGGACAAGAAACTTAAAATGATGGACAAAAGGCCAAATGATGGACAGACCAAATGATGGACAAAGCCAAATGATGGACAAAGGCCAAAATGATGGACAAAGGCAAATGATGGACAAAAAGCCAAAAAAATGATGGACAAATGATGGACAAAGGCCAAATGATGGACAAGGCCAAAATGATGGACAAGGAAGGCCAAATGATGGACAAAAAGCCAAATGATGGATTAAAGGCCAAATGATGGACAAAGAAGGCCAAATGATGGACAAAGGCCAAATGATGGACAAAAGCCAAATGATGGACAAAAGCCAAATGATGGACAAAAGCCAAATGATGGACAAAAAGAAGCCAAATGGACAAAGAAGCCAAATGATGGACAAGCTTAAAATGATGGACAAAAGCCAAATGATGGACAAAAGCCAAATGATGGACAAAAGCCAAATGATGGACAAAAGCAAAGTAATTCTGAGAAAATTGAGAATCAGATATTATATAAGAGAAAGATGTGGTATCCATGCTTAACTCACCTAAAACATTTAGGTTGACAGGCACAAAGCTGGCCTCTCCTAGTAGCACTATTCCTGGCATTCTGCGTCATAATGACCTTTGAGGGTGTCAAAAACATGAACACGGCCATAATAATCAACGAGTGGATACCATCCTCATTCACTACGATCTGAAAATACGAGAAATGATTCACTCATAAAACAATCACACACAGCCCTTTTATAAAAGAGAATTTCTTAGATATAAACATGAATTGCAGGCAAGCACCTAAAAGGTGCGTGGACCCCTCAGCCTGTTTTTTTTTAGTCAAGTAGGATCAGGGCTGCATCTAGAGCCAGTCTAGTTTTGGAAAACATATATGGGCACCCAAAACTCAAATGAAACAAAAAACGAAAGTGTTGTTTTTGTTCAATTTGGAAAGATTTCTGAAGGAAATACTCCTAGAAAAAGCTTCTGGAAGCCTCAATATCGATCCGCTTGCATAGCTGGGTATTGAATTTCATGTTAATAAACCTCTGTTTTGTGATTGATCACAGGCTCTTTGCGCCGAAATTCACTTAAAAAAATTGGACCCTCAATAATGAATTACGAAAAGGAACTGGGAGTTTGGGATCGGAACCTGCAAAAAATTCCTGGATACCGTATATAACAGACTTTGGTTTCACGTGAGTGATGTGCTGGGATTACAGCATGCAAGGAAGTGTAGCTTTATCAGTGGCAATTTATGCATTGCACAAGTGTGATAAGTAAACACACTTATTGACACAGGCCAACCCTTATCATTATTTGGGGGGAGCTCCAAGTATGCAAACTGATTCAAAATTGCACACAGTCAGGCTAAAAATGGGCTCTCCTAATCACTCGTTTTACATAATTTCCAAGGTACAGTAACATGTTTGGTGACAAAAATTGAAGCATTATGTTGTACCAGTTAAATGTGTGGACACAAATATGGTTCATGCAAAAGTTTTAGAATAAATCATATGATGTAGAATACAATGATTTAATAGCAAAATTTAAGAAAAATGTTGTCCTTCATTCAATAATAATCATGAATGGACCAGGCTTTCTTGTATCAGGGAACCTTCAAAATTCACAACGAAACATGCAACCAAGGGTTCCCGATGGGCATAGATACCAGTGCAAAAGCTAAGCCATCAATAAATTAAAAATTTTAAAAAATAAAAAATCATGAAATTATCATAGCCATCTGAAAATCTAATCATTTCATCTGTCAACATTCAGGAAGCTCTCACCAAAGTTTGGTCAGGCCCGACTTGATAGATCTGCAGACATTCAGCGGACAAGAACATGTTGATGGGCATAGATAATAGTGCAGAAGCTAAGCCATCAATAAATAATAATTTTTTTTTTTTTAAATCATGACATCATCATAGCCATCTGAAAATCTAATCATTTCATCTGTTGAGAACATGTTGATGGGCATAGATAACAGTGCAAAAGCTACGCCATCAATAAATAATAAAAAAAATAATTAAAAATCATGACATCATGATAGCCATCTGAAAATCTAATCATTTCATCTGTCAACATTCAGGAAGCTCTCACCAAAGTTTGGTCAGGCCCGACTTCATAGATCTGAAGATATTTAGCGGACAAGAAAATGTTGACGGACGGACGCCAGGACGGACGGACGCTAGGACGGACGGACGTACGTACATGGCAACGACAAGACCCCACAGCCCTATGGGCTGAGGGGTAACAAGTCTCTGAGATTATGGTAATAAGATGACATTTCACATATAAACATGTCTCTGGGATCGTGGTAATAAGATGACATTTCACATATAAACATGTCTCTGGGATCGTGGTAATAAGATGACATCTCGCATATAAACAGGTCTCTGGGATCGTGGTAATAAGATGTTTCACATATAAAAAGGTCTCTGGGATCATGGTAGTAAGATTATAATTATTATAATCTAATTATTATAATCTTCTTTCGTACAAACTGAGCTTATCCATGTAAAAGCAATTCAGTTCACACGGTCGACAGTTTGTAGTATTATTGAAAATTCCTTGTATGAATTTGAAACAGTATATCCAAGATTATATTTGTTTTTATTGAAGTAGCACTGTCATGACTGTTACCAGAAGAGACTTTCTTGATCAGTAAGATAAGTTTCCGACTAAAGACTCTTCTGTCTCAGTTATCGCTGTATATCTCTTAAGAGAAACAAACATCAGAAATAATATTCCACAACGTTGTCTCTAATACAACGTTACATGGCCATTCGCTTAATGATTTGACTGATGCCATAGTTACACTTACAAAGCCGTTGCCATGGTTAAACAGCCGTTGTCATGGTTACACACTTGTTGCCATGGTTAAACAGCGGTTGCCATGGTTGCACATCTGTTGTCAAGGTTACACATCTGTTGCCATGGTTACACATCTGTACACATCTGTTGCCATGGTTAAACAGCTGTTACCATGGTTACACATCTGTTGTCATGATTACACATCTGTTGTCATGGTTACACACTTGTTGCCATGGTTAAACAGATGTTGCCATGGTTACACATCTGTTGTCATGATTACACATCTGTTGCCATGGTTACACATCTGTTGCTATGGTTACACATCTGTTGCCCTGGTTAAACAGCTGTTACCATGGCTATAAACCGGTTACCATGCATGGCTACATAGGGTATACAATGATTATAATTATTATTTCCATGAGAACAGCTATGTTAAATACTTGTTGCCATGGTTACATACCTTGTGTATGTCATCGTCGTGGACCTGGATGCCGTCTCTGAACCATGTAAACTCAGGCATAGGTCGGCCGGCCACGATACAGTCAAACCTGACCATGTTACCCTCTCTGGCTTCCTCGTCTTCGGGGATTTTCTTGAACACGGGTTTGAAATTCGTCTCAAAGATACCACCCTCGCCTTCTGGCCCTCGTTTTCCACGTTCCGAGTCACGTCGCTGGATTTTCTCCAGAGTGTCTGCTTCAACGAATGATGTTGCATCGATGGTGCCAATACGGTCAACAAAAAGCTGCCCAGAGCACGTGTCTTTTCCACCAGAATTGACAGCCAGAATGGTGTAGTGGCCGCCATCTTCAGGTAAAACAAGTCGTATCTTTAAACTTGCATAGCCATCGGGGGTATATTTGATCTCGTATCGATTGGATTTCTTGATTCTTCTGCCATCTTTGTACCAAGCAATCTGGAAAAAAAGTGAAAAAATAACATGAAGCCCAATCAATATATTTAATGATTCTCAACTACATGTACCACGTTCTGCTGAATATACAGGTTATCCCTCAACTTGATGCAAAGCGACATCTGACAAATCCTCAGGTATTGATATTCTCAGCTATTATTGTAAGGATGGTAATTATTGTAATATGGATGGTAATTTTGCTTTTCTCTCATACCTGAGAGTGAGAATTCAATGCAGATTGGAAGCCAGTTTGGCATAATGTACTAGAGTTTGGCACCACCCATGAACTTAGCTACTCCATGGTTAATTTTGACTAGTCCGTATATTGGTTTATCATCTTCAAGAAAGAATATTCACTGGTCCACAGGTCTAGTGGGCTCGTGCGCAATTTTAACGCTGAGACTCCTACCTTAGGCTTGGGACGGCCTCCAATTTTACACAGGAAGGTAGCATCAGAGCCTTCCATGAACCTCAAGTCTTTCAGGGTGGTAGTTATAGAGGGAGGCTGGACCTGTGATGGGGCCACTCTCTCCTCGGGTTGTTCGGAATCATATTCAGTTTCGGTTTCGCTCGCCAGGCGAACTTTGCCCTCTCTGTAATTGATCTCCTTCATCAATCTCTGCTCAAACTTGGAAACTTTAAACTCCTAAAATTCAATGTTTGATTCTAAATCAAATTAAATTCTTCAAAATCATTACTTTAGGACACTTGAACTACAGTAGATTTCCTATGAAATGCAATGCTTTGTTGTAATGGTAACTGCCACAGGTTTGATCTTCAAGAATTTCTCATACACACAAGTAAAATTCTTGAATTTTTTTTTTTTTTTATCATGAACCATGAACATTTTTCAATTATAATAGAAACCATAAAACGCTGATTACTGCACAATTTTGCCACATTTTCATAGACAGTGAGACCTGTGTATACAGAACATGCTTGTGACCAGATATAATGTCAGTTTTGCCAGTGTTCTGGTTTTTCCAGGTTCAAACGGCTTTAAATTTAAGTTTTGGGACCATGGATAATGTCAGTATTTAGAGGGTGGTCGGTTTACCTAGGTGACGGTATTCACAGGTTTCACTGTAAATGTATTACGAACAAGATGGCCGAGGGCCGAGAATGACTAATTGTACTTGAAAAGTCTTGTGAAATGTAGATTCAAAGTTCAACTCAATTTTATATAATACACAAAGACTAGAATGTATCAGGTTAAAGAGGCTTCATACAAGTTTGGAGACAGAATTCAGGTCAAGATTACATACAGCATCACTGGAGAGCAATTCATCTGAAACCGACGCCATTCTATCTTGAACGTCCCTCTCAATAATGCGCTCGCTGCGTGGGATGAAAAACTCAGGTTTACGAGCTTCTTCTACTGGCATCTTCTTCAGGACTGAAAATACGACAAAGAATCCCAACATCCCACTAGAGTTTGATACTAATTTTCTTTGACTACGATAAATCCTTCATTAATTCAATCACCCCAATCTTGTAGACAAAATCCTGTTCTAATAAATTAATCACCCCTGATTTTTTGGCGGGAAATTTCACTTCCTGTGATTGAATGATTAGAGGATTCCCCCAAACAAATGGGTTATATTCCAACAAAATTAACATCGATATTGAAATTTTTCTGTTAAGCTCCGCCAAGGGGGATAAATCATCTCCACACCAGGACTTGACCCTTTTCAGGTACTAACCATCCCACTACACATTGTGCATTAGTTAAATTGAAGTAAAATGTTATTACAAATTGCTGGATAGAACCATTAGCTAAAGGGAGACAATTTGCTCCTGAACAAATCAGAGTGATCTCCCTTACCATCTGGTTGGAGGAAAGCTGTTGTGAGATCCTCCCCAGCTGGGTTCAGGGCCGTACATGTGTATTCCCCCATGTCTTCGGGAAGACAGCGGGATATCACGAGTGTACATCGACCCGTGTAATTGTCCGTCATGATCTGGTGTCTGTAAATACGAGAATAATTACAAATTCTAGTTCATTTAAAAAACAGGATAATTCATCCATGATTTGTTGACTTTTCTATCCATGGACTATTTAAGGTCATTTGCCATTTAAGGACTACATGTGCTTTATAAATCTGACACACATTTTCCCCGATTTCTAAGCCCAAATGTTGCACTGCATATTATACATGATAGAATACTATACAGATGTAATTACAGTAGATTCCATATCAATAGAAACTTATGAGAAACAAACGATCTCGGAGGTAATATCCTATTCTTTTCACATAAGGTAATCTTAGGCACCAGAATTGTACTATCATACAGATGGATATTGTAGTCTGATTTCAGTCAATTGTAATCTGATTTCAAACGATCTTTTAATTTCTGTGCAAAAGAAAAATGTTCTGAAATATTATATATACAGGTCAGTGTTCTGAATTATAATCCAAGCTTATAATCAGTCTCTGCTTGGTTGAACAACTGAATTTCTCCCGTTTAGAGGACGAGGTTCAAATACTGACCTGAAATCTTCCATGACGGGAGACCCACTTCTTGTCCAGATGACTTGTGGGAAGGGTTTTCCTGTAACTCTGCATTCAAAGATGGCGTTGGTACCTTCAACAAGGCGATGACTCTGCACTTTCTCCACAAATCGTGGAGGGATGTTCTCAACAGGTGGCGCTGTCTGTTTTGGGACGAACTGAGGCAGAATTGGTGCTGCGGGTGGCGGAGGTACCGCTGGTAAAGGTGGCTTCTCCGGGGAAGCTGAAAACAAGGGGAGACAATCTCAGAGATATCAAGGGGAGACAATCAATGTGAAATAGGTAATTAACTAGACAATCTAGTGAAATGCAGAAATAGGATCTGTACTTCATTGATTACCACATCTGTTCAGCAATATAACATCATATTCAGTAGTAAAAAGTGAAAGTGAAAATGGTGACCTGAATCTGTGATATTTCAGTTATACAATATTTCAGGAACAATATTAACATGTTAGACAGGCATCTGCATATATGCACACGGCTATTCCATGAATATCAACTATTGCTGTGGACCAAATGTTTCGTTGGCGATACATACAAGTTTTTAAATGATAATGTGCAATAAAAAATTTGTGCTTTACCAAACATCCATTCCACAGCACTGAAGATATTATCCACAAAAGCCTTGTGTAAGGCAAGATACTTCTCCAAACTTCAGCGAGCTCAGTGGAAAGAAGTTTGATGTACACAATCCAAACCTTTATACAGTGAACCCGTGTATACCGATCATGTTTGTGACCAGATTATAGGGTCAGTTTTCACACGGTTCTGGTTTTAATATCAAGATTCAAAATACTTTGAATTTAAGTAGGGGCCATGTATAGTGTCGGTATTTAGAGGTTTGTCAGTTTACCCAGGTGTCAGTATTTAGAGGTTTGTCAGTTTATCCAGGTGTTGGTATTTAGAGGTTTGTCAGTTTACCCAGGTGTCAGTATGTAGAGGTTTGTCAGTTTATGCAGGTGTCAGTATGTAGAGGTTTGTCAGTTTATCCAGGTGTCAGTATGTAGAGGTTTGTCAGTTTATCCAGATGTCAGTATGTAGAGGTTTGTCAGTTTATCCAGGTGTCCGTATGTACAGGTTTGTCAGTTTACCCAGGTGTCAGTATGTAGAGGTTTGTTAGTTTATCCAGGTGTCGGTATTTAGAGGTTTGTCAGTTTATCCAGGTGTTGGTATTCACAGGTTTCACTGTCAGGTGAGAATTAAGTTCCTGTGCACAAAATCCACTCACGTTCAACGTGCAAAAATGCTTCGCTGACACAGCGCCCCTCTGCATTCGTCGCGACGCATGTGAATTTCCCAGAATCCTCTGGGAAGACTTCCATGATAATCAGGGTACAGATGCCATGGTTGTAGGTGATAGCATAGTCGACAGTGTTCTGTATCTCGACTTGTTCCCGGTACCACTTGACGATTGGCTCGGGACGCGCGTCCACCCAACATTCCAGCACAACTCTGTCGCCCTCCGTCGCCGTTGTATTGGACAACGACTGAAAAACAATGAAGAATTGTTATAGGGTTGATTATTCACAAAAATTCAGCATTAATATATAAAGATAATATTGAAGAAATTGATCAATTTATCCACTGTTCAAGAACTTTCCAAAAATCAACCAAAAGAATTAAATGTGTTGCAGAAAATATTCTCTTTTAGGGTGACACCGATATGCTGTCCTTGGCGAGGGACACTCATATGTTGTCCCTGGCAACAGACACTCATATGTTGTCCCTGGCAAAGGACACTCGTATGTTGTCCGTAACAACAGCTATTCATATTAGTCCCTGGCAGTGAGAGACATACCTTTTTGAACACTGGTTTCTCTCGGGCAGAGATCATGGGTGGTTTCTCCGGCGCAGGCGGAATGGACGTTTTCACAGGCGGAGCTCTTTTCTCCGGTAAAATCAAGCCCTCTGATATCGGGGGAGGGGCCAAAGGCAATGGAGGCTTGTCTGTTGATGCTGAAAATAACAATGTTCAGGGGACAGTGTTATATAGATTAAGCTGCATATACTGAACTAGTACGTATGGGTTTATATAGGGTATATGGTCAAGAGTTTGAAAAGAATCGGAGATAAATGAATTTTACCACGAAGACAAACTTTGCAAGAAGTAAACAAATGAATCAGCTCGCCAAGACTGTTTCTTTGATTCGGATACGTTGTGACAATAATACCATTTCAGCCAATCAGTTATGTAATACCATATCAGTGGAGGACAGCAGACAAACTACACATACATTAAACTGATTACTGGGAGTCCAATAATACTTACGTTTGACATACAAGGCAGCATCAGTTTTTACACTGCCTTCGGCGTTGGCGGCGATACACGTGAAGGTGCCTGAGTCTTCTGGGAAGACCTCAAGAATAGTGAGTCGGCTCACGCCGGGCTCGAGTTCTATCTGATAGTCCGGGGTGTTCTGGATCTCGATAGTTTCTCGATACCATTTCACGATAGGTTCTGGTAAACCCTCGAGGAAAATTTCGAACACCACTTGGTCCCCTTCTTTGGCAAAACGGTCGTGTAAAGGCTGTGGAATAGAAACAGTACATGCAACCTCAGTGATACATATGACAGGAATGACACAACAAGCAACTTATATAACAAGCCATATGACAGTAAAACCAAGACCGTCAAATGTTCAATTCATCATAGAACTGGATAGGCAACAACAACAGGCCTTTCTATATTCTGTACTGCCACAAAAATAGACCCTTCTTTATTCTGTACTGCTACAAAATTAAGGCCGTTCTTTATTCTGTACTGCCATTTGCACAGCTGGCTAAACCCTGCAACCACATTGAAGCCACAAAATTAGAACATTATCACAGCAATGTGGTTGTGGTTTGTCAGATCTAGTGGAAATTAGTCTCAACGGACTCCTGAACAGTCCAACAAACCTGTGAATACTGACAATGACCACAATTTCAGAGTTTGGTCTATCCATCTGAACCTCTGTAAACCAGAATTTTGTTTGGAAACTTTGGTCCTGAGGTAGACAGTCATTAATGTACATAATTATTTGGATGAAGTTGAACTGTTACCTCAATTACTACTCTAGGCCTTTTAATAGAGCATTCTTCTAACAAGATCAGAAGCAAAAACAGTGAACCTTGTGTTTACCAACCATGGATGAGGCCAGATTATATTGTCAGTTTTTACAGGGTTCTGGTTTATCAAGGTTAAAAATATCAAAATTTAACAACTGGGACCATGGATAATATCAGTATTTAGAGGTTGGTCGGTTTACTCAGGTGAAGTATTCACAGGTTTCACTGTATAACCATATACATTTAAAACTCATTATTGCTCACCTGTGTAAAAATTGGTTTGGTTTTCAGCGACACTCTAGATGGCACTGGGGATGGTTTTGGTGACGGTTTTGGTGAGGGAGGTGGTGGCAGTTTTCTGGACGGCGCCTTTTGAGGCATTATTGGTGATGGTGGGGCCATCGGAATGGGGCTGGCCACACCTGTTACAAACAAACAACAAAATCATAACATATCGGACATAAAAGCTTATGTGACAAGTTGCAACCATGTCTATATTTCTGATAATAAGATAGCCCAATGGGCTCAAATACTGCAGAGCTATCAGTTATTGTCTACATTCAGCAATCATGCATTGCATAAGATGTATTTAAAACTTTGGCAACATCATGTAGGTTAACAAAAATGTGATCTAGAGGAGTTGACTTTAGCTCTCTCGTATAAGAAATACATAGGGAGTTGGGCCAGGTCAGCTTTTACCAAGGCCTTAATCGATGGGGAAAATTTTGCGCTGAGGTTCTGGTAAAGCAGGACCAAATTCTTAGCTCTAAATATACTATTCTATATAGCTCATTATCAAATCAAATAATTTAAAATATAGATCCAGGTCAGTCATCTTCAGCAGTTTTCTAGTCTATTCTAACTTAATTGCATATGAAACATGAATTTGGAGATCTTAGACTTCACATATAGAATTTGACCATTCGAAAACAGGTCAAGATCAGTGATATTCAATGGACTTCAGGTCCAGGCATATATGGTATAAATTTGGACAAAGTAGATATAATCCTTTAAGAAATATTATACTACATAGAATCTGACCTGGATAAAATAGGTCAAGGTCAGTCATGTTCAGCATGACTCTGGACCATTGTCAGATGTATACATAGTACTATTTTGGATTGCCCAGCTATATTTCTTCATGTTATATCATAATAAACAGTATATGACCTAGTCAATCACCTTTTGCATATGTAATATGAATTTGGAGACCCTAGCTTCAAGCCTTCAAAAAATATAGCAAATACTAGAATTTGACCTAGATAAAATAGGTCAAGGTCAGTCATTTTCACTAGGCTTCTGACCCTTCACCAGATGCATATGTGGTATGAATTTCTTATTATCCTGGACATTGATGAGCCCATACAGCACACAGTCACCCATCCAAGTATTGCGCAAGATTTGCAAGCAATAAATCCTGATTTATCATTTATTATGATTTCAGGAACACATCTGAGATTGGATTATTAATATATTCCGACACTGAAAGCTACATAGATGGTAGTAATCAAATACAAACACTGACCAATCAAAATATACGAACCTTCCACGTCCAAGAAAGCCTCTGTCGCCACATTGCCCTCAGCATTGGTCGCCACACAGGAGAATTTTCCGGTGTCTTCTGGGAAGGCCTCATGAATAACAAGTCGGCTGATGCCATCCGCATATTCAATCCTGTAGTCTGGAGTGTTATGTATCTCCACATCCTCTCGGTACCACTTCACGATTGGTTCTGGACGACCTTCTACCTTGACCTCAAGTACGACTTCTTCACCTTGTCGGACTCTGATGTCATGCAATGGCTGAAAATATTAACACAAATGAATGAAGCTATGTACTGTCACTTTGGCATAATATTCAGCATGGTGGAGAAAATTTTACATCATGTTCCAGCCCACCACGAAGAAATTTATATGTGCGATTTGTTCTTAAAGAAAGGATAAATTAGAATTGAACCCATTATTGCTCCAAACCATGGAGTTGCTCCTAATTAAATCTAATTAAAATTGAAACCCTGTCTGCTCTCCCTGTCATTGTAGAATCAAACCAGCTTGCAGCGAAGGGCACATTCAGTGACCTCAGCTGATTGGCCAATCATCGTGCATGGAGTCCAATAATGTCAGCGGCGAAAAACTGAGTTTCCCCGACAGTGATTATAGTCAATTTTTCTTTAGTTAGAAGACTCGATATTCTTGAGATGGAGGTCAGTGAACATCTTACAGTGACATATACAATTATTGTGAGAGCAGATAGGAATTGATTAGATTGATTGTCCAAGTTACACCACGTCATAATAATTAACACTCTCCTGGATTGTTCCTATGGCCAATCCAAGACAGTATGAGCAACTCCAAAGTCCAGGAGACAGGTGTGTTCCAATTGCTGATGGCGGCTAATTTTATCCTTCCTCTCAAAATTTAAGTGATATGAAGAATATGGATATTCAATCAATCAATCAATCAATATATTAATCATATTAATTAAAACTAAATAAAAACATCAGTTTTCTCCCCAAATTCTTCTGCTGTCATGACGTATGAGTAAGATGACACTTCAGTCAGGCAGTTGAAGACATACCTTGGCAAATGTTGGTTTTTCCTTAACAGAGACCATGGCACGCTGTGGTTTTGGTGACGGAGGGGGTGGTACTTTTCTGACGGGGGCTCGGTGTGCTGGAATTTGTTCTTCTGGCTCAATCAATGGCGGACTGGCTACAGCTATAACAAGAGGCAATTTGGAAGTCGTGAGACATAAAACATGCACCACGTGTGATACTATGGTTTAGTGAGTTTGCCATCAAAATGTTGCGAATTATTCAGCATGTATTTGGTGCCATTCAAAAGCAGAATACTAAGTACTGGTATGTCAGGAATTGAAGAAATCTGGGTAATTTGATTTGTCAATCATACAGAAAGGCGAATCTTTGAGCCCAGGTTAGTAGTATAGAAAGTGCAAATCTTTGAACCCAGGTTAGTAGTATAGAAAGGGGAAATCTCTGAGCCTCGGTTAGTAGCATAGAGAGGGCAAATCTTTGAGCCCAGGCTGATGGTCAACTAATTATTCAATTAACTACAGATTTTGGCTCAAAGTTTGATCATCAATCTAAAGAATTTGATCGCTTCTTGAACGTGACAGAAAAAAGATAATGATTCTGTTTTCGTATCATTTCATTGGGTGGGAAATGTTCCTCCCATCATTTAAGCAATGGAATGTTGACCAATGATAGAGGAATGGGCAACATACCCTCAACATCGAGGAGAGCCTCTGTTGTCACTGTCCCATCCATGTTAGTCGCAAAGCATTTGTATGCTCCACTGTCTTCTGGGAAGGCTTGAGGAATCACCAATCGGGAGACACCGTTCTCGAACGTGATGTCGTAATCTGCTGATGGATAGATCTGAATCCCTTCACGGTACCATTTTACGATTGGTGTTGGGTGTCCATTGACGATACACTCGAATATGACTCTCTCCCCCTGGCGCACACGTTTGTTTTTCAGTGGCTGCAACAGAGATGATGGATAATCACCATTAATACAGGTATGATGTGCACATGTTTCGAAGAAGATGAAAACTATTCAACACAATATTAAAATTCAAAATATCAGTCAAACAAAATTTGACTACAGTAAACCCTCTAATAGAAACTCAATCACATTATTGAACTACAGTAAACCCTCTAATAGAAACTCAATCACATTATTGAACTACAGTAAACCCTCTAATAGAAACTCAATCACATTATTGAACTACAGTAAACCCTCTAATAGAAACTCAATCACATTATTGAACTACAGTAAATCCTCTAATAGAAACTCAATCACATTATTGAACTACAGTAAATCCTCTAATAGAAATTCAATCACATTATTGAACTACAGTAAATCCTCTAATAGAAACTCAATCACATTATTGAACTACAGTAAAACCTCTAATAGAAACTCAATCACATTATTGAACTACAGTAAATCCTCTAATAGAAATTCAATCACATTATTGAACTACAGTAAAACCTCTAATAGAAATTCAATCACATTATTGAACTACAGTAAACCCTCTAATAGAAACTCAATCACATTATTGAACTACAGTAAACCCTCTAATAGAAATTCAATCACATTATTGAACTACAGTAAACCCTCTAATAGAAATTCAATCACATTATTGAACTACAGTAAACCCTCTAATAGAAATTCAATCACATTATTGAACTACAGTAAACCCTCTAATAGAAACTCAATCACATTATTGAACTACAGTAAACCCTCTAATAGAAACTCAATCACATTATTGAACTACAGTAAACCCTCTAATAGAAACTCAATCACATTATTGAACTACAGTAAACCCTAATAGAAACTCAATCACATTATTGAACTACAGTAAACTCGAATAGAAACTCAATCACATTATTGAACTACAGTAAACCCTCTAATAGAAACTCAATCACATTATTGAACTACAGTAAACCCTCTAATAGAAACTCAATCACATTATTGAACTACAGTAAACCCTCTAATAGAAACTCAATCACATTATTGAACTACAGTAAACCCTCTAATAGAAACTCAATCACATTATTGAACTACAGTAAAACCTCTAATAGAAACTCAATCACATTATTGAACTACAGTAAACCCTCTAATAGAAACTCAATCACATTATTGAACTACAGTAAACCCTCTAATAGAAACTCAATCACATTATTGAACTACAGTAAACCCTCTAATAGAAATTCAATCACAAAATTAAAATTCAATCATTTCCTCCATTTTACGGACAAAATTCAAGCAGTCGTCCTAATGAATTTGATCAACCTATAAAATCACTAAAATAATGAAGAAATAATGGATTGTCTACAAGATTATGGAACATTTTGTCAACTTCCTGTTCTAATAAATTTGATCATTTCATTTCCTGTGATTGAATTATTATAGAATTTACCATACATTACATTATCATTAGGATTTTAGTTTCAAACTGAGGCAAATAACGACCAAGCAATGAGACTTTACAGAAATGGTATGATTGACTGGATTGTCTTCCAATATTCTCCACAAGCCAATGAAAAGCCAGGATTTTGATTTGAAAATTTGAATTGACCAATCAAGTGCTTTAAAACTGGATGATATTCCTTGATGCAATGTTGTTTATATAAAACGCTATTAATGAACACAACAGGGGCGGGGCCAAAACTAGATTCCCTCGAGGCCAGCTCAATACAATTTGAACAGACCACTTTAGGCATACTCACCTCTCTGAAGGAAGGTTTGACCTTGTGTGTGATCACAGGTTTGATGTCAAGTTCTGGTGGCGCCTGATCGTCCTCCACCATCTGGTTAAACATAGCCACACGTTTGCCGAGTGATGGGAATTTTGGTTTCTCCACCTCCTCCTTTTTGATCACTGGGATTTCTTCAGCGGGCACAAACGCGACTGCCCGTTGAACTTTCGGCGACACGGGAGGCGGCGCTTTAGGTGGTGGGGGTGGTCCCTTCGGCGCGGGAGCTTTCTTTGGTGTGATCGGTGGCTCCTTCGGCATAGGTGGTGCTTTCGGTGCCGGCGCTTTCTTGGGAAGGATTGGCGATTCCTTTGGGGTCACCGGCTCAGGGGCTTTACGCTGCATGAGCGGTGACTGTTTGGGTGATGGAGTGAAGTCCGATGGTCTCTGGAGCTTAGGAATGTCTACCTGTCTCTCGATTTTCTGGACAAATGGTGCTTGGACAGGTACTGGAGCTGGTTTGGATGGCTCGAAGTACTGAGTGACCACAGGTTTGGGTTTACGTTCCAATGTGGATGGGGGTGAGGGTGATACCATTTCTTCATCTTCTTCAGATGGAGCTACAAGTCAATACAGAAAGTTTGAGTCTTTGCTAATCTTTATGCCTGAATACATTCCTATGTACAGACATACAGTGAAACCTGTGAATACTGACACCTGGGTAAACAGACAAACCTCTAAATACTGACATTATCCATGGTCCCAATACTTAAACTTAAAGCAAATTTGAAGTATTTTGAGCCTTGATAAATCAGCACACTGTTAAGACCGACACTATAATCTGGACCCAAGCATGGTCGGTATACACAGGTTTCACTGTATTTTGAGCCTTGATAAACCAGGACGCTGTCGAGGCTGACACTATAATCTGGTCCCAAGCATAATATATCACTGTGATTTCTGAAATGTTGGATACGAAATGACGTTTTAAAGATATATTCCACAATGACAAAGATGGATAAATGTAAATCTAAAGCAGCCTGCCTGCCCAACTATTTTTAACGGACACAAGAAAATTACTTAGGCACAAAATTCAGAGCATTCTGTGCTACAAATATGTCAAATTCCTTCTCTCTCAGTTGTCTCCCCTGGGTAACTCACCTTCGACTATGAGCTCGGCGGTACACTTGGTCTCACCGGCAGGGTTCTTGGCATGGACGGTGAATCGACCAGAGTCCTCATAGAAAACCTCGGGTATATAGAGAGAGTGGATATCTCCTTCCTGGATGATTTCAAAGTCGGGTGAACTGACGATCTGTGAACCTTCCCTGTACCATATGACTGTTGGAGGGGGATGCCCTGCCACACGGACCGTGAGACGGACTGGCTCTCCCTCTCTCACCTCACGTGTGTGCAGGCGCTCAGTGAACACTGGAGGAACCATGGATGCTAGAGTGACAAAAAAAAGGATAAAACTCTTTAATTTATTCCACAAGTTTGAGTTAAAGCTTCTTAGATAAAATTGATACAGTAATGCTTCTAATAATTCAATCACCCTATCAAAATTCAATCACCCCACCCCCACCCCCCCCCCCCCCCCCCAATTCTGGGGACATAATCCAATCAATGGTTCTAATAAATTTGACCACCCTCTAAAATCATTGAAATAATGAAGAAATAAGGGATATAAGCATGATTTTGAACCATTTTGTCACCCCCAGATTTTATAGTGGAAAATTTCACTTTCTGCAAATGAATTATTAGAGGGCTAGTAAAGCTACAGGACTGTAGCTATCTGATCAACAAAAGCATACATGTGTCAAACTGTCACAAATTAACACACAGCAGATGATTTAATCTTATTTGACTACTGCCCTCCCATGAATACAGCTGTACAATACACCTCAAATCAAAAATCATCAGTCAGAAGGTAGCCAAGCTCAGTGGACATGTATAGACGAGTAAAACTGGTCAATATCCTTCATCACAGAATGTCAAGGTCATCCAACATCGGGGGTCACTCCAAGGTCATCCAATATCTAGGGGCATTTTTTTTCCATCTGACCACGATACTAAATCACGGGAGAATGGCCACAGTAGATCTGCCAATAAGTGAGACAGACATGTTTAGTCAGACCCTACAAATGGAACAGGCCCCTGGTTTCCTAACCATCCCATAATGCCCCACTCACCTCTGACGTTGAGTACCGCTGTACTGGAGGCCATCCCGGCAGGATTCCTTGCTGTACAGGTGTACTCTCCAGTTTTGTCCTCCTTGACTTCGGGAACAGTTAGTGATACGCGCTGATTCTTGTACGAGATTTCAAAGTCTGCAGCTTCAGTGATGTCTCTGCCACCTCTGAACCATTTGATGCTTGGCTCGGGTTTACCTAAAATAACAACAAAGATTGAACTTGAAAGATCATTCTTCGAACAGGACATCTAGGAGCTTCAGGTCATTATTATTTCAACTTAACTCTCATTTATGTCACTGAAAATGTGAACTTCATCCAACACTACATGACTGATAACAATCTGTAATTTGGCAAATCTGGATCTTGTGAATACAGGTTTTTCCCCACTTTCTATATCGCCTTCATTTTACACAACATTGCTATATGCCCTTGGTGTTAGCAACTATTATAATTGACTTCAATACTCAAAATGTCATGTGACATAAAGAAGCAGAAATTCACTAATTTTACAAAATTTCTCACATATGTCATTCAAATCATATATATAGTTATCTCCCTTGGACTATGTGGTTGGTGAATGATAATATTGCTCATCTCATATGGTACACAAGGTTATCTCTTGCACACTACTATGCTGACCCATCTCCTGATAGGAAACATACCTGTGACGACCCCTGCGAAGGTGACCTTTGTTCCCTCCATGGCGGTGATACTTTTCAGGGCCTGAAGGAATTTAGGCGGGATGGGTACCTCGATGGTGAGATCCACCTGCTGGTACTGTGGCGGATAGTCACGTGTCACCGCGGTTGCAAAGCGTTGGGTCGGCTGGGCTGGACCAAGGATCTGAAACTTTGGCGGGACTTCTGTTGTTATGGTCGTGGAGTGGAGAGCGTCGTCAGATGACCAGGCTTGTTCCTGTGTCCTCTTTGTCGTACGACTCATCTTCGTCTCTTCCCTTCTCACCATATGGACCCTGCAGAATGACGGGGGAATTCACAGAGAAATGATTCAAGTCTACAGCATTCTATACCTGTCTAAACTGACAAATGAGTGAAGCGAGAAACCGTCTAATACTGACAAGAAAACTCTCTCACACAGCGGCCAATGTTGTTGTTGTTGTTGTTGTTCCGGCCATTTCAATTTGAACATGAGGCTATTTGGGCAAATTGACCTCAATGGATTGGTTTCGGTAATCCATACAGAAAGTGAATCATTAGCACAATCTTGAAAGAGGTCACCCTGCCCTAACAACCTTGTCATTTTCACATTCCAGTGGATGCCACATGAAACGGGTCTATTATATATTTTACATACAGCAAACTTGTCCAAACTAATCAAGTACTGTTTACTGTCCACCTTTACACACTAAAATTGATGTTCAATTTAGAGTTGTTAACAGACATTCTGCATGTGTACCAGAACAATGTGATTATGTCTAGAACAACGATATTCTAGGCCCAGCGAGGACGGTTCATGCAGGTTTCTCATTATAAACAGCAAATCTGGTTTTATCCGAAAAAATTTTTAAAACTGAATTATTGTCGGGGTCGCCATGTTCAAACCAGGAGTTCTTTTTAATCCACATTGACCAGAACTCTGTCTAAACATTAATAAATTCTCATCCCATGCAAATCTGCTTGGCTTTGACAAGGTATTCCACACACAAAATGTTTGATAAAGTTCAGTCCACGTACAAGTAATACAATGGAAGAGGCATATCTACCCAAGAATCACTGCACGAACTCAAAAATCAAAATAACATTAGCATGGCTTACATTTCCGTGTCTACGTCTGGTGGCTGCTGGCTAACAGGTGGCAGCACTTGCTGAAATTCTACTTTTGGTACTTTAGCTGGGACAACAGGCTGCTCGACCTCTAACAGTGCGGAACATGTCGCTTTGCCCGACGGATTCTCGGCCACGACTGCGAACCTCCCAGCATCCTCTGCAAAAACTTCTGGGATATGTAGCTTGAAGGTGTCTCTCTCCATCCGCACCTGATAATCAGGGGACATAATTGGTTCTCCGTTCACCAGCCAGGTCACCTAAAAGTACGGCAAGGAAATATAAATCTATCATTCAAACATACCTCCACTCAGTCTCAATGTTATAGCATTGAACCAAAGTGTTACATTCCCGATAAACACCAGCGAACACTTGCAATCCTGTGTTCTATCAAACAACATTGTCAACAGGTGAAAGCAGCAAGTGCTCATAATTTACGTTTTCCAACAGCTTGCAAGTTTCGGAGATAAACACCAGTTGGCATTCGTCCAGTTAAGACCCTCGGCCTTGGGTATAACCTTGTAAACTCATACCAACTGGTGTTTATCTGGGAAATTTTCGCCGATATTCTATGTGATCCCATAATAAGACATTCACAATAATTTCTGCCTTTTCACTTTGACAATGATTCATGTTTAGTTCACAGATATTAAAACGCTTACACAGCATGATCTTTCAATATTTTCTTCCGCCTAACAAAGCCAGACTTTTCGGCAGGAGTTGATGTTTATGCACACGGTCTGGAAATGATGCCATATTTCGATACTGTTTCCTGATAATGTTTACTATATTGGTCCACGTGCTAACGTGTGTAACTACTGTGAGCGTGATGTTGAAACTGTTTCTCCAAACTAGCCACCCGATTGGTTATCAAATGTAGTTTGAATTTCACACAGGATTTATATTATTATCTGAGATTGTACCATACACAGAGATTGTGGGTATCAATGCAGCTCAAGAAGAATGTATTATTATATTTCCCGAAATCGGTCTTCTGCATGTATCAAAGTTGGTTTCTTGATATGAGTAGACAAGAAGGGTCAAGA